>CM042393.1:21348555-21388555 GCA_023634145.1 Thymallus thymallus
TTTTTCTTACTAACTTCTAACTTCTTCTTCTTACTAACAGAAATATTGCTTACTATGACTGTGATATGTGGTTTTCCCACCTTGCTATCTTAAGACGAATGCAATAAATGTACGTCGATCTGGATAAGAGTGTCTGCTTAATGACTACACTGTAAATGTAAATATACAACTTAAGTTACATATATTTGAAAATGTCTACATTGGTCAGTCCAAAATTGCTTTTTAATTCTGTCATGGAAATAATTTTGTCACAACCTGATCTGTTTCACCTGTCTGTGTGGTTGTCTCCACCCCACTCCAGGTGTCGCCCATCTTCCCCATTATCCCCTGTATATTTATACCTGTGTTTCTGTTTGTTTTGTTTCGTCAAGCCTACCAGCAGTTTTCCCTCTGCTCCTGCCTCTCGATTATTCCTGTTTTACCGGTGTTGACCCTGAGCCTGCCTGCTGTCCTGTACCTCTGCCCCACCTATCTGGATTACTGCCTGCCCTGACCTGTCTATTGCCTCCCCTGTTGGATTAATAAACTGTTATTACTTCGACGTTGTCTGCATCTGAGTCTTACCTGAAACTGTGATATTTATTTCATATTACCACATTTCCAGTTTCTATCCCTTTAGTTCCATGTGAGCCAATTTATCGATTAATTCTGAAAAGCTATCCAAGGATTGTTCCATAGGTGTGTGTTTTTAGGGAGTTATATTGGTTCTTGTTGAATACCTTTCATTTTCTTCCATGTCGTTATGGTGTTAAACCACCCTCTGATTTAGGGGCATGTAAAACTTTTCTTACTTCTTACTTTATTAAAGAATGTCTTTGATGGGGTAATTGGTATTACTGAAAATAAATATAAAAACTTTAGGGAGACATGACATTCTAAAGAGGTTTATTCTACCTGTAACATTTATCCGGAGATTGTTCCATTTAATTAGATCTGCTTTCATGTTGTTGAGTAATGGGATAAAGTTATCTTTCCATGTTGTTTGTTGTTACTTATTAAGCATCCTAAGTATTTAATATTTTTTTGTAAATCATGAGTTATTCTTTTTATTTGTCCTATTGCCATTATTTCTATTTATTTATTTTTATTGGAGAAGGACTGCCACTTAAACACTTTGGTCAGTTTGTAACGCCTTGTGAATTAAATTGAAGTGCAGCGGCTGGTGGGGGTCTGCTTGGGGAGAGTTCCACCAAGAGGCCCGAAGTGAGATGAGTGGAGAAACCACACATACTACAGGCAAGTGTCTGAAGCCCTTCCAGCTCCCCTGTTCCGATCCCTTGAATAGAGCCCATCTCCACTTCACCAATAAACACCATTTGAACTTTACTATAATGTTGGACAAGGAATAATAATGACTTGACCTCCTCTCCTAATTGGTTCAGAACTCTTTTTCATTTTACAGCAGGTTTGCAAGTCACAAAAATAAATACAATTACATTGTAGTATACATTAACCCTTCTTTCCCTCTTTCCCAAGACAAGCCTGTCTCTCTCCATTCTCATTCTCTCTCTCGTTCTCTCTCGTTCTCTCTCGTTCTCTCTCGTTCTCTCTCTCTCGTTCTTTCTCTCTCTCGCTCTCTCTCTCTCTCTCGTTCTTCCTCTCTCTCGTTCTCTCTCGTTCTCTCTCGCTCTTTCTCACTCTCTCATTCTCTCACTCACTCACCCTCTCTCGTTCTCTCCCTCTCTCTCTCTCTCTCTCTCTCTCTCTCTCTCTCTCTCTCTCTCTCTCTCTCTCTCTCTCTCACTCTCGCAGGCACGCACGCATGCACACACACACAAACATACACACACACACACACACGTACACACACACACACACACACACACACACACACACACACACACACACACACACACACACACACACACACACACACACACACACACACACACACACACACACACACACACACACACACACACACACACACACACACACACACACACACACACACACACACACTAGACTCACACGCCCACACACACACACACACACATCCATAGAACAGTTAATGACATACACTCTATATTTCCCCCTTTGTATTGTCTTTTCAGTGTTCATGTAGCCCATTGGCATCGTCTACTTCTATTGTTACGTCATAGAGAAGAACAGTTACTTGGGCATAGTATAGTAGAGTATAGATTGTATTGGGGGGAGGGAGAAATTATATAATCTCATTCTCAACTGTTCTTAGACATCACTCATGTAGCCTAGTGTGCTTATCGCTTTTTCCCGTTTCACCCTATCTTCAGGTCAGGGGCTCTCCTCTTTCAACTGGAAAGTTTTCTTGTAGCTTGTTCAGGGCTTCCTCTGCTCTTGTGGATTCCATCCTTTATGTTTCCTTCCATACCCACAGCACTGCCGGGAAGCAGAGCTGAGATTTCATTCCTTTTCCTCCAGTGACTGATCGGAATGTATTGTTATGTATCCTTCTCAGGGATTTTCATAAAAATGTAAAAATGTAATCTTTTTTAGATAAAACTACCCTAAATACTGTATATTCACGTCACCAAATAATTTATTGAAACACACTGTTTTGCAATGTAGGGTAGCACCAGGGTGTAGCCGGAGGACAGCTAGTTTCCGTCCTCCTCTGGGTACATTGACTTCAATACAAAACTTAGGAGGCTCATGGTTCAAACCCCTTCGATAGACTTACACAGTAATTAGAACAACTTCCGGAGGACATCCTCCGCACATATAAACCTGCGCTTTCCATGACATAGGCTGACCAGGGGAATCTAGTTGAAAGTTATGGCAGAAGGTTCCAGGTGCACCTGAGTATGTCAAGAATCATAATGTTAGGTATACTCTGGGTATGTAGCTGCTATGAAAGTGGACTATTTGTGCGGGTGATCAGGGGTGTATTCATTCCACCGATTCTGTTGAAAAACGTTTCTTAAACGGAAGCAAGCGGAACGAAACGAGGATAAACATACCTCAATTTGTCTGTCTGGACTAATGTCTGGACTAATGTTTACACCCTAGATCCGCTAGATTAAGGCAAGAGTGTGCAAGGCGGTATTGAATGTGTCACTGAATGTCACCTTGATTACTCAAAATGTTCTCTCGACCTGTGCACCTACGATGTAAACATTCCTTCATAGGCTAGGTTGTAGCAACCTCATGATGGGTATAGGGAAAATTAGATGATCATGTACTAGCCTAAACCTATTGATGTTCCATTGAGCTGGGTGAATGGAATATGAACAACAGTCATCCAATATGCTGGAATAGAAATAAGGCCATGCTCATAAACGGCACCGACCACCACTGTTCGCAACCTAGCAGACAGGTCCTGGATGAAACAAATGAACTGGCCTTGGATTTTGATTTCCTTTCAACCCTGTGCCATCAGAATATTGACTTTGATCTGATAGTTCCACAGCTTGAAGATTACCATGCAATGGTATTTAGCGTTCTTCTGTTTCACGCCGATCCTATGGCATCATTCCAGATCATCTGGTGATATACCCACGTCAAGTTCTTCTGATATCAGTTTGACCATGTAGCTGGAAAGGTCTTCCGGAAAGGACAATATTGTCATGTTGTTTCGTCTCATTCTGTATTCTTGCTGGTCCAATTCATCTTTTAAAGTTTGCAACTTTGTTTCCAAAAGGCACATTTTGTTGTCTTGTTCGTTGATGCACACGCCTTGTTTTTGCGTGTCTGACACGATAGACTACTTTCTTTTTGTGCTGATCGACTTCTTTAACAACAAATTGTAGCAGTTAGTTTGTTTCGGTGAGCATCGAGAGCATTTTAGCTTTGTTTTCCTTGATATCCTTTAGCTGTTCGTTCTCTCATTTGCGTCTCCAAGTTCTTCCTGGTCTCTTCCTCTGGTGGGAAGCCATGGCTTGTTAGATTTGTTTCGCCGCACCGCTTTACCAACTGTTCTCTGTTGTACATAACTGACCACTCACTCTCTCCAAGTTGCTTGGGGACATTTTTATTTATTGATTTTAGAGGCATAATTTAAACTTTGTTGTCTGGTTGTCGGTACAAAACAGAGCTACTCAGCCCATGTGTCCTATCGGTACAAACATGTGCAACTCTTCTCTTAGATGTGAAATTTTATATATAGGAGAGACAAATGTTCCTTTCAACGGCAATACAATATTCTTCTATTCTATTCCAAACTGATCTAATTTTGTTTGTTTGTTTTTATGTTGTGGATGTAGGTCAGACAAGAAGCCTTCCCAATGCTGTGACGGTTGTAGCAGTGAGTCAGCCCCAGGAAGCAGAAAGCATAATGGCAAAGTTAATCAGACCCGCTTGGCGTTTTTCAGACACCTGGAGAAGGTGGAGACCATGAGGAGCTTCTGGGAGCTCAAACATGTGGAGCAGGAGGGAGCACCACAACAGGTTGGGCCCACACCCCAAATACTCACATATCTGCCCCTCCATCCTCTAACCTCTTATCTGTACCCTCATTCATTCACTCATGCTGCCAAACATGCCCTTGTAAAACTGACTATCCTACTATCCTACTTCGGTGATGTCATTTACAAAATAGCCTCCAACACTCTACTCAGCAAATTGGATGTAATCTATCACAGTGCCATCCATTTTGTGATTTTTTTTAGATTCCGTCACTCACAGTTGAAGAGTACCTATGATAAAAATTACAGACTTCTACATGCTTTGTAAGTGGGAAAACCTGCAAAATCGGCAGTGTATCAAATACTTGTTCTCCCCACTGTACTACCCACCACTGCGACCTGTATTCTCTCGTCGGCTGGCCCTCATTACATATTCGTCGCCAAACCCACTGGCTCCAGGTCATCTATAAGTCCTTACTAGGTAAATCCCCGCCTTATCTCAACTCGCTGGTCACCACAGCAACACTCACCCGTAGCATGCGCTCCGGTAGGTATATTTCACTGGTCACCCCCAAAGCCAACACCTCCTTTGGTCGCCATTCCTTCCAGTTCTCTGCTGCCAATGACTGGAACGAACTGCAAAAATCCTTGAAGCTAGAGGTTCCTATCTCCCTCACTAACTTTAAGCATCAGCTGTCAGAGCTGCTTATCGATCACTGCACCTGTATATAGCCCTTCTGTAAATAGCCCACCCTACTACCTCATCCCCGTATTTATTATTTTAGCTCATTTTGCACTCCAGTATCTCTATTTGCACATCATCATTTGCACATCTGTCACTCCAGTGTTAATTCTAATCTGTAACTATTCTGTAACTATTCTAATCTGTAACTACCACTATGGCCTATTTATTGTCCTACCTTCCTAACCTTACTGCATTTTGCACTACATTTGCACACTCTGTATATACATTCTCTATTGTGTTATTGACTGTACGTTTGTTTTATTCTCATGTGTAACTCTGTGTTGTTTTTTGTCGCACTGCTTTGCTTTGTCTTGGCCAGGTCACAGTTGTAAATGAGAACTTGTTCTCAACTGGCCTACCTGGTTAAATAAAGGTGATTTTTTTAAATGTATTTTATTTAAAAAATCATACATTAACCCTTGACAGGTAGGGTCATTACCCCCGATCCTCACCTACACCCCCTCCAACAGTGGGGTCCTGCACCCAAAACCTTCACCTATACATTTACCCCTCATTCTCTTACCCCCTAAATGTCTAAACTTTATCCCCAATCCTCATTCATAACATAACAATAACCCCCTTAACCTCTCACCATCTCACCTTTCAGTCTACCCCCAAGCCATCACCTCTTAGCCTTCGTCCTTGAGCAGAAGGGACATTTCCTTACTCCCAATCCTCACCCTATACCCTCTTCATCCTCTCACCTGTACCTCTCTTCTTCTCACATTTAGGGTAGCCCCTGCCCTCAGCTATTGCCCCTCATCCTCAAACAAGTGGAAAAGAAAGGAGACCGTCAACAGGTAGGACCTTCACCTCTATCTTCACACCATCATTGCAAAGTGTGAACCTAAGTTGCACTGTGTACTTTGTGTATCCTGTGCTTACAAGGTTCTAAAGTGGGACCAGAAGCAGCAACATATTTTGCTGTGCAACCAAGGAGTTTTATTGTGGGAGCACTGTGTCTCCCAGATAATAATTGTTGTAATGATACCATTGTTAGCATCATGACTGTACATTTACTACAGTGAAATTGAATTGCTTCTAGTACAACCAGGTCAAAAGATCTGACCCATATTGCCACTGCAACATTTTTATATTCCTATAGCGGATCGCAGGGACAGTATTTTACATTCATAAACCAACGTTGATCAATGACGCTCGGATAAAATAAAGGTAAAAAGATCATAGCAATGAATGAATGACAGATCTGCATGTTGTCATCACAAACCTGGTGTTTTTAAAGAGACAGTGTACAGTGTTTCCACAAATGACTTTGTAATTTCAATGACAGGTATTTACAGTGTTACATATTAGTTAATAGTGCACACCATCTGCTTCAAAAGTATCTATCATTTATATAGACCCAATAGGCTGTATCTCAATCAATTTAAAAAATCAAAATTTAATGTTGGGAGCACCAGTGCTATCAATTTTTAATTTTTTATTTAGAGTCCTGCGTGCATATGACAAATAAACGTGACTTGACTCACTAAGCTAAGCCGTGTGTTCATTCTCCTATTCAGAGCTTTATTTTTTTATAGCCTGTGGTTATAGCCTGTGGGTATAGCCTGTGGGTATAGTAAAGGCACAGGTGCTTTACTTACTGTGGCTTACTGCCCTCTGTTGGTATCACAAGCTTGTTTTTCCAAAACCAGCTGCCATAAATAAGCAGATACTACAGATACTACACACTGACTGGTGTAACACCTCACTTCTAACACTAGAGGAGGCTAAGGCTCTGTGAATCTGCATTGAGAGCCTATCTCACACGCTACAGTGGAAGTGACTGTGCTGAGATGACAGCACTGAAGCCAGCATATGAATAAGAACCGCCACATGGTGGTGTCTAGGGACTGAGTTAGATGTGTTGTGTTGGTATATTTCACAATAGCTAACCAGAAAGCCACAGTAATGTGCTGCTGTTGAACATGCCATGAGTGTGTTTCTGCTATATTGTATCTGTGTGGATTTGTTTTTACATTTTACCATAACTGTGTGGGCTTATAGAGGTCAGATACCCAATACGAAGTGGTCTCGTCACAGCGGTGAGTATTGCTGTCAGTGCATACAACTAAAGCAGGAAAAACAATGTATTATGATCATTTCAAGTACAACCTCCTTCAAAAATACTGTAGCTGCTATGATTGATTGTATTTGTGAACCAGGGTAGATTGTGAGTGTGTATGTGCGTCACAGAAGAAGTGCGTCCCCTTCTTCAGGCTGAACATCAAATGGAATGTGGTCTGCTTTCACAGCCAATGAGAGCCCAGGAAAAGGTTCCAATCTGACTCTGGCTGCATGTGTAACTCAAGATACCTCAGCGTGTTCCAGGGCATCAAGGCACTGCACAGATTCACAAATGTTATTCACATATACAGTGCATTCGGAAAGTGTTCAGACCCCTTGACTTTTTCCACAAAACAATGATCCACACACAGGTGGAAAAAGGATCACACTAAATAGGATCCCCAATTAGAGACAACGCAATGCAGCTGCTTCTAATTGGGGACCAACACAAATTACACAACAGAGTCTGTTAGAAAACCTAACCAGACTACTAAACCTGTCAGTCCTAGAAATACCTTTGGGCATCTCTAAACCTAACCCTGACAGTACCCAACCCCTCCCCCCCGAACGGGTGGGGCGCTTGCGTCCGCTGAGGCCCCGGAGCAGAACATGGCACCAGGTCGGGCGGAGGCTCTGGTCCTGGGGCTCTGGTCCTGGACCAGGACTGTACCCGGTGTAGAGGGCTCCGGCCCGGCAGCTGGGCTGGCGACCGGTCCCGGATTTGGGAACCGGTGTAGGGTGCTCCGGCTGTGGGCTGTGGACCGTCACTGGAGGCTCCGGGCTGTGGACCGTCACTGGAGGCTCCGGGCTGTGGACCGTCACTGGAGGCTCCGGGCTGTGGACCGTCACTGGAGGCTCCGGGCTGTGGACCGTCCCTGGAGGCTCCGGGCTGTGGACCGTCCCTGGAGGCTCCGGGCTGTGGACCGTCACTGGAGGCTCCGGGCTGTGGACCGTCCCTGGAGGCTCCGGGCTGTGGACCGTCACTGGAGGCTCCGGGCTGTGGACCGTCCCTGGAGGCTCCGGGCTGTGGACCGTCCCTGGAGGCTCCGGGCTGTGGACCGTCACTGGAGGCTCCGGGCTGTGGACCGTCACTGGAGGCTCCGGGCTGTGGACCGTCACTGGAGGCTCCGGGCTGTGGACCGTCACTGGAGGCTCCGGGCTGTGGACCGTCCCTGGAGGCTCCGGGCTGTGGACCGTCACTGGAGGCTCCGGGCTGTGGACCGTCCCTGGAGGCTCCGGGCTGTGGACCGTCCCTGGAGGCTCCGGGCTGTGGACCGTCACTGGAGGCTCCGGGCTGTGGACCGTCACTGGAGGCTCCGGGCTGTGGACCGTCACTGGAGGCTCCGGGCTGTGGACCGTCACTGGAGGCTCCGGGCTGTGGACCGTCCCTGGAGGCTCCGGGCTGTGGACCGTCCCTGGAGGCTCCGGGCTGTGGACCGTCACTGGAGGCTCCGGGCTGTGGACCGTCCCTGGAGGCTCCGGGCTGTGGACCGTCGCTGGAGGCTCCGGGCTGTGGACCGTCACTGGAGGCTCCGGGCTGTGGACCGTCCCTGGAGGCTCCGGGCTGTGGACCGTCCCTGGAGGCTCCGGGCTGTGGACCGTCCCTGGAGGCTCCGGGCTGTGGACCGTCACTGGAGGCTCCGGGCTGTGGACCGTCCCTGGAGGCTCCGGGCTGTGGACCGTCACTGGAGGCTCCGGGCTGTGGACCTTCAAAAGTACATATGACAGGTCCTGCTCTCTAACCCCTGGCAGAGGTGGCGTCTCACGGTCGACCGTACATCAAACCCTACATTTTCCTAAGGGTGACCCAGCTAGATTCAACCCATTATCCTTGGCGTTGAGAGCCACATGTTACTTGCAAACAAACACATTATGCACCTGCAGACAAATACAAATACACATACAGGTGGGTGAGTGACTGTGTGAGTGAGAAAGTGCGAGTGAGAGTAAGAGAGAGAGAGAGAGAGAGCGAGAGAGAGAGAGGTAGAGAGAGAGAGAGAGAGAGGTAGAGAGAGAGAGAAAGAGAGAGAGAGAGGTAGAGAGAGAGAGGTAGAGAGAGAGAGAGAGAGAGAGAGAGAGAGAGGTAGGTAGGTAGAGAGAGAGAGAGAGAGAGAGAGAGAGAGAGAGAGAGAGAGCATAGGAGCAAGCGGCTCCACAACAACAGATGTACTTAGCGCCGAAGTTAAAGGGTACCAGGCAAGGGCTGCGTCCCAAATTACACCCTATTCCCTACTTTTGTCCAGGATCCATGACGTGGTGCACTATGTAGGGAACAGGGTGCAATTTGGGATGCCACATGGTATCTAGGTTTCTGCTGACACACCAGCCAGACAACGCTAGCCTACCAACACCCTGAACCTAACACCACCGGTCCCACACACACACACACACACGCACACACACGCACACAGACACACACACAGACACACGCACACACACCTGTCCCCCTCTCGTCTCTGAGACAGCATGTACTCTCCTTTCTGGTCCTTTGGCTGGGGGGTGGTGGAGGGGTTGGGGGGTCTAGGGAATAGGGCCGAGGGGTGGGTGGGGTCTATAGGACACCGTGACTGGGTAGAGATGTCCCTGTTGTTCCCGTCTGAGTGACTGAGAGAAGTGGGAGGAGTGTCTGAGTGACTGAGAGGAGTGGGAGGAGTGTCTGAGTGACTGAGAGAAGTGGGAGGAGTGTCTGAGTTACTGAGAGGAGTGGGAGGAGTGTCTGAGTTACTGAGAGGAGTGGGAGGAGTGTCTGAGTTACTGAGAGGAGTGGGAGGAGTGTCTGAGTTACTGAGAGGAGTGGGAGTAGTGTCTGAGTTACTAAGCGATCAGATCATATCAGTCAGAGAGACAGAAAGAGAGGCCTTGTTGTTCCGTAAACGCCTGGTGCCCACTGTTGTGCCCATGTCAACCACAGCAACCTGCCGCCGATCACCCCTGAGACCTGATCGCTGCGGTCGATCGCAGCGGTCGACAAGAGAGAGGCAGGTCGAAATAATCCAGCTCTGAGCTCAGATGTGGAAGAAGATCAGGAGCAGAAGGAAGGAAGAGCAGATCTAGAACCATCAGTAGTTACCATGGAGAACTTTCTGAAGGATAAGGATATTTGGATAGTAGGGAGTGTGTGTCTGGTGGCCTCGTTCCTATGGAGATGGATCTGGAATTTATTCACATACAAGAGGAAGAGGGAGAGGGACAGGGACACACCCTTTCCAGACATGCAGGTACAGATAGACCTGTTCGCTGTCTTTATTGGTTCATTCATACTACTGAGCTGAGACAAAATGTACTATGCTGGCTGGCTTATGTATCCACCATAGTTGCTTAAACCATGCTGGGGAAAACCACGTGAAAAGAGTCAGTACTGTACGGTTCGGGGTCAGCAAAATAATGTAGGAATTAGTGCACACTCAGGTTGTGCAGGTGTGGCTGGTAGAATCTTCTTGCAGAAGGGAGGTTCTGTTCACCAGTTGACCCATCAGATTAGGATGTTTTTGTTAGTGGAGCAAATTGTACACAGAAGATGTTTTGTTGTTGTTCATCATCCTGTCATAATGGAAACATGGCAGAGGATAGACAGAGTACCAGTAGGCCTGTAGGCTGAAGGTAGGGTGAAAATACATGGTGGTAGGCCAGTAGGCCTGTAGGCTGAAGATAGGCTGAAGATACATGGTGGTAGGCCTGTAGGCTGAAGGTACATGGTGGTAGGCCTGTAGCCCTGTAGGCTGAAGGTACATGGTGGTAGTCCAGTAGGCCTGTAGGCTGAAGGTACATGGTGGTAGGCCTGTAGCCCTGTAAGCTGAAGGTACATGGTGGTAGGCCTGTAGCCCTGTAGGCTGAAAATACATGGTGGTAGGCCTGTAGGCCTGTAGGCTGAAGGTACATGGTGGTAGGCCTGTAGGCCTGTAGGCTGAAGGTACATGGTGGTAGGCCTGTAGCCCTGTAGGCTGAAGGTACATGGTGGTAGGCCTGTAGGCCTGTAAGCTGAAGTAAAGTCTTGAAAGATGTTGACACATTATCACCCTAACAGACATATAAATCTATAGCGACTTGCTTGCACTGTAAAGAGAGTGATAGTTTGTTGTGTTTGGCTTTACATGATAAAGACTTAGAACCGGTTTCCTGGACACAGAATAAACATATAGATAAATGAAGCCTATATATTCTCCATTGAGAATGCTTTAAGTCCTAGGCTTAAACTGGCCCTTAGGATCACCAGTTGTACGCTCTAACACTCAGACATAATTTACAAACCAAGCATGTGTTTAATGAGTCTGCCAGATCAGAGGCAGTAGGGATGACCAGCGATGTTCTCTTCATGTACATTTGGGTGTCAGGGAAAATGTATGGACTATAAATCACAATTTTCTTTAGGAATGTAATGAATTAAAAGTAAAAGTTGTCAAATATAAATAGTAAAGTAAAAAAACTACTTTAGTAGTACTTTCAAGTATTTTTAATTAAGTACTTTACACCACGGCCCTTAGTTTACATTGAGTGTGAGCTCTCTGGCTTGCAAGATCAGTTTCTATGATTCTAGGCCCTAATGGCTAGAGAAAACAAGTAGACCTGAACTGTCAGGCGAGACAACGTGCTGGGTAGAGGGCGAGGGCAGTGCTGGGTAGAGGGCAGTAATATTTGATTGATCATGTCACAGGCCTTGGAAAGAAGACCCGGCCATCTCTAATATCAGCTATGTCCATGTGATCTGAGGGTGGCAGCGGCTGCATTTAGTTACAGACATTTTTCTCTTACTGAGATCTGGAAAGAAAGGGTCTGCTTTGATGGTGCAATATGACGTTTTGGTTGAATGGTTGTGTTCAGCTACTGATCTGATGAGTCTCAAAACTATGACAGAAACAATGGGTCCAATTCAAATGGAGCTGTCGGAATACCGTCACTGGAATTTCTGCACACTATTTAAATGCTCCCAGTTTTAAGCCTGACACATTGCTACTGTATATTCATACACCTTTTGTATACACTGAAATAAACAAATCAATCAATCAAAATCAACCAGACATAAAGTGCCGTTGGAATGCAATACTGTCACATCAGCAAAAGCTGCAGAATAATGTCTGTCTCATCAATCTTACTGCTCTGGGGCAGCAAGGAGGGTCAATTTGAACTGATGCCAAAATGTGGGACCCCCCATGAAACAACTAACGTCATCTTTCTCACACACATCACACGCACTTACACACACACATTCTCACATGGTTGTCACTCTCTCTATAGCCATAAAAATAACCGTCCCACTGTATGACTCCACTTCCCTGTGCCCTTCATGTACATTACATAGTTCATATGCAGTATGATGATCATGTTTTACACTCAATATAATCTGTAAATCATAAAGTAGATGTAATTCACTCCTCGTAAAGAGTTACAGCTGCCTGATCATACTGCTCTGTAAAAAGCCTGTAACTGTCAGCTCTTAATATTATGACACGTTGATTACTTTGCAAATCCAATCAGTTTTCCACGTTGGTTCAACGTCGTTGCATAGATTCTACCATTTTGACAGAAGTGTAGTGCACAACAGCTTTTCAAATACACAGTGACATGATTAAGACATTCAGAGGCACTAAATGTAGCAGATGGCTTTAAGTAGCAGTGTTGTTGTATAAATCAAATCACATTTTATTGGTCACATACATGTGTTTAGCAGATGTTATTGTGGGTGTAGCGAAATGCTAATTGAGGTACCAATGGTTCATTGGGTAAGAGCACGATGTTGGCAACACCAGGATTGTGTGGGTGTGATTCCCATATGGTTAAATAAAGGTGAAATAAATATGGGCCACATAATACTGGATATATCAATGTCAACTACTTTGTACGTTTTCTTGGCTAAAGCGTCTGCTAAATGACTGTGGCAATATTATACAGTATTATGTTTTTCCTCTGGGTGAGAGTTTGCCCACCTTGTGCTAATGTGTGTAAGAGGGAGAGAATTCCCTCTGCAGCCTGTGTCTAATGTGACAAAGGATTCTCTCCTCGTCCCAGTGTCCACTTAACTGGACAGATTTAGCTCACTGCGAAATGAATGAGAGCGAGGGAGGTAGGAGGAGGTGGCCGTAGGTAGATTGACCAACAAAAAGAGGGACGATTCTTAACTTCTACATAAGTCAAATTTTAATTTAGTCTACTTCAGTCTAATGTTAATTTAGTGAAAGTTTGGATTATTCCCACAGTGAGTAACTACGTAAAACAATATATCCAACTTGGGTTGCAAAGGGCAAAGACCGTTGCAGACAGCTATAGAGAGGAGCTGAGCAACCTGTAATCAGGGGTAGACGTAGCATAGTAAAAGTAAAGACTCTCCAATTAATATGATATGTAACACTTCGTATGGTATGAATTCATTTGAGGATGTCCGTCATCCATGCTGGGCCAATTGTGCACCACCCTATGGAACTCCCGATCACAGCCGGTTGTGATACAGCCCGGGATCGAACCAGTGTCTGCAATGACGCCTCGAGCACTAGAGATGCAGTGCCTTAGACCACTGCACCACTCGGGAGAAAGTAAGTCAATAAAATCAATGATGAGAATATTCATGAAGAGATGAAGGAGAGACAGTCATAGGTAGAGTAACAAAATAGTAATTGAGAAAGAAAGAGATATTCAATGTGGGTTGTAAAGGGCAAAGACAGTGGCAGACATACTGCATACAGTATAGAGACAGGAGCTGTGATGTAAAAAGAGAGAGAGAGAGTGTATGTGTGTGTATGTCAGAGAGAGACTGAATGTGGTTGGTATGTGTCAGTGGAGATAGAACACAGCTCAGTATGTCAATATGTGTTTCTGTGAGGTCTGAGGGCCAGTTATCAACAAATTCTATATTTTAGGAGGGGCAGAAAACAGTTTTCAACCAGCGATTGAGTTGTGTGAATCTGCTGTAGAGCTCCTCACTCCCGCTAACTGGGAGGGGGCAGAGACAATTACTTGATGCCATAACATCTTTCTAGCTAAGATTGCACTCAGTGACCTCTGACTGTTTCATCCTAACATCATTTTGATAACAATATCCCTATACCATCTACACTCGCCAGTTTTAGTCTCAGCCAGTACCATCTTCAGATTAGCCTTTACGTCGGTAGCCCTGCCCCCTGGTAAACAATGTATTATTGCTGGATGATTATTTTTAAGTATAATATTGCGGGTAATGGAGTCACCAATGACTAGGGATTTCAATTTGTCAGAGCTAATGGTGGGGGGATTCGATGCCTCACACCCCATAACGGGTGGAGGAGAGACCTGAGAAGGCTCGGGCCCAAACTCCAAACTTGTTGCTTAGTGGGGAAAACCGGTTGAACGTGTCTACCGGTTGAATGAGCAACACCAGTTGAGAATGACTAAACATTTATTTCCAGAAGCCATGAGAAAATTGTTCTGCTGCTGGGATTGTGCAGGGGGATCAACACTACTACCTGTATTTACTGGTGGCACAGACGCTGTATCGTACTTTCCTACACTTAAATTGCCCTTGCCTAACGATTGCACCTGAAGCCGAGCATGCAACTCTGCTGTCCTCACCATAAGGCGATAATTATCCTGTACATTAAGAGTACATTGACTGCAATGAGAAGGTATAATGTTTTTTTTTTCAGGCGGAGGAGGTCCTGCAGATCTATGTCCGGATAAAGCGTCCAGGGTGAAAAAGTTTATTTAAAAAAGTTGTGTGAGGACAAAACTAAGACCTTGGTAAACTTGTTAAATACAGAGTTTGATTAAACCGTTATTAAGAGTAAATCCATGATGAGAGAGTAGTCTAATTAGCTGATGACTGACAAAGACATGATGGCGTAGCAAGAATATCAGAATGCCAAGAAGAAAGAGTCAGTTCAAATCCCAGGAGAGGACATGTTGAATGATAATTGCTGTATAAATGATCATGCACAATGTAACAGTATGTAACTTGGAAACACAGTGTATGAATATTCCTAACCTTGCAAACAAAGAGCTGTGAATGGATCTAGGTTTCACCAATCAAGGCTTGGCAACAGTAACAAGGCGTGATGATGTTTTTTTGGGACCATCAGGCGATGTCCTGATAACTGAAAAAAAATCTATCTTCTTGCAATGTTCCAATATCGTACATTCTGAGAACATGGCTGTGATGGCTTGGTTGTGGTAAGGCCTCTTACTCCCACCTAGGGGAGGAGAGAGGCACACAACCAAGTCATCACACCCTATCTAGGGAGATGATCATCCCCAATCAGAGACAGCTGTATAGCGTTGTCTCTGATTGGGGATAGTATATAGGCTCCACACACAGCCACCTGTGTGTGGATCATTGTTCGTGTCTGCCTTGTGTTTCAGCACGTAAGTTACTTTGCTTAGCTTTGTATAGTGTTTAGTTATAGTTAGTTTAAGTCATCTCCTTTTCTTGTATTTTCGTGCCTTGTGAGACCATCTCCGAAAATAAAAAGGAATGACGCTCCATCAGCGCTCCGTTTATCGTCCCATTATTCCGCATCGTGACAGAATGATCCACCACCCTGGGACGCAACGGGGGATAACTTTAGGAGATATCCTCCTCGGTATGGGGAAAATTACCGAGGAGGAACATTCCTATTATCGCTCGGTGGAGGAAGGCTGGGGTCCGGAGCAGCCGAGGCGCCGGAGACGGAGGACACGTCACCGGGCTAAAACTGAGGACCAGCCTGGAGCCCAGAAAAACCCCCAAACTGATTTTTGGGGGGGGCTATGGGGGTGGTCGGGGATCGAGGGAGAAGAGCCCCGACCACTGCACTCGTGGGGGTTCCAGGAGGAGCCCCTACAGCCATGGGAGCGGGAGTACATAGAGGAGTCGGAGGAAGACGACGACGATGTGCTTCTGTTCCCTCACTCGTGGGGGTTCCCGGAAGAACCCTCACAGGATGGGGATTGGCGGTGGAGTAGGCACGACAGGGACAGTCGTGCTCCAGCGCCAGTTCCCAGTCCGGTGCCTCCAGCGCCGGTCCAGAGTCGGAGGAGGAGGAGACCGACTCAGCGCACCACACCATCGGTGCGCAACACTAGCCCGGAGCGACCCGTACCAGCTAAACGCACCCAGCCAACGGTGCGTTTCCCCAGCCCGGTACGGCCCGCGCCTGCTCCACGCACCAGCCAAACGGTGCGTTTCCCCAGCCCGGCGCAACCCGTGCCAGCAAAACGCAACAACCCAACAGTGCGTTTCCCCAGCCCGGCGCGACCCGTGCCAGCTCAACGCACCGACCCAACGGTGCGTTTCCCCAGCCAGGTACAGCCCGTTCGAGCTACTCGCACCAGATCAGTGGTGCGTTCCAACAGCCCGGTACGGTCTGTGCCTACTCCTCGCACCCAACCTATGGTGCATGTATCCAGCCCGGAGCGACCCGTGCCAGCTAGACGCACCAGCCCAACGGTGCGTTTCCCCAGCCTGGTACGGCCCGTGCCTGCGCCTCGCAGCAGAGCAGTGGCGCGCTCACCCATTCCTCACACGGAGCCTACTGCGAGGGTCGACAGCGCAGCTCTGTGTTTGGAGACCATATCTGCGTCGGTGCCCAGAGTGGGTACGACGTTCAGCCCCGCTGTGGAGCAGGAGCTCCATAGCGCGTCGGTGCCCAGTCTGGGGCCGACAGCCAGCCCAACCACAGGGCTGGAAACCCTCTCTGCGTCGGTGCCCAGGGTGGGCACGACGTTCAGCCCCGCTGTGGAGCAGGAGCTCCATAGCACGTCGGTGCCCAGTGTGGGGCCGACAGCCAGCCCAACCAGAGGGCTGGAAACCATCTCTGCGTCGGTGCCCAGGGTGGGCACGACGTTCAGCCCCGCTGTGGAGCAGGAGCTCCATAGCGCGTCGGTGCCCAGTGTGGGGCCGACAGCCAGCCCAACCAGAGGGCTGGAAACCATCTCTGAGTCGGTGCCCAGGGTGGGCACGACGTTCAGCCCCGCTGTGGAGCAGGAGCTCCATAGCGTGTCGGTGCCCAGTCTGGGGCCGACAGCCAGCCCAACCACAGGGCTGGAAACCCTCTCCGCGTCGGTGCCCAGGGTGGGCACGACGTTCAGCCCCGCTGTGGAGCAGGAGCTCCATAGCGCGTCGGTGCCCAGTCTGGGGCCGACAGCCAGCCCAACCAGAGGGCTGGAAACCATCTCTGCGTCGGTGCCCAGGGTGGGCACGACGTTCAGCCCCACCAGAGGGTTGGGAACCATCTCTGCGTCGGTGCCCAGGGTGGGCACGACGTTCAGTCCCGCTGTGGAGCAGGAGCTCCATAGCGTGTCGGTGCCCAGTCTGGGGCCGACAGCCAGACCAGCTGCAGGGCTGAAGACCACCTTTGCGTCGGTGCCCAGGGTGGGCACGGCATCCAGCCTGAGGTCTCCGGAGAAGGTCAGCAGCCCGAGGCCTCCTGTGACGGTCAGTAGCCTGAGGTCTCCTGTAAAGGTCAGCAGCCTGAGGCCTCCTGTGAAGGTCAGCGGCCCGAGACCTCCGGAGAAGGTCAGCAGCCCGAGACCTCCGGAGAAGGTCAGCAGCTGGAGGCCTCCAGTGAGGGTCAGCAGCCCGAGGCCTCCAGTGAAGGTCAGCTGCCCGAGGCCTCCAGTGAAGGTCAGCAGCCCGAGGCCTCCAGTGAAGGTCAGCAGCCCGAGGCCTCCAGTGAAGGTCAACAGCCCGAGGCCTCCAGTGAAGGTCAGCAGCCCGAGGCCTCCAGTGAAGGTCAGCAGCCCGAGGCCTCCAGTGAAGGTCAGCAGCCCGAGGCCTCCAGTGAAGGTCAGCAGCCCGAGGCCTCCAGTGAGGGTCAGCAGCACGAGGCCTCCAGTGAGGGTCAGCAGCCCGAGGCCTCCAGCGAAGGTCAGCGCCACGCCACCTCCGGCGAAGGTCAGCGCCACGCCACCTCCGGCGAAGGTCAGCGCCACGCCACCTCCAGCGAAGGTCAGCGCCACGCCACCTCCAGCGAAGGTCAGCGCCACGCCACCTCCAGCGAAGGTCAGCGCCACGCCACCTCCAGCGAAGGTCAGCGCCACGCCACCTCCAGCGAGGGTCAGCGCCACGCCACCTCCAGCGAAGGTCAGCGCCACGCCACTTCCAGCAAGGGTCAGCGTTCCGGAGCCTCCAGCCACAGCTCAAGGCCTGGAGCCTCCTCCACCGGTGCCCAGTCCAGGGCCGGTCGTCTGCGTCGCTCCAGTGCCGGAGCAGTCCGCTCCACCGGTGCCCAGTCCGGGGCCGGTCGTCCGCGTCGCTCCAGTGCCGGAGCAGTCCGCTCCACCGGTGCCCAGTCCGGGGCCGGTCGTCCACGTCGCTCCAGTGACGGAGCAGTCCGCTCCACCGGTGCCCAGTCCGGGGCCGGTCGTCTGCGTCACTCCAGTGCCGGAGCAATCCGCTCCACCGGTGCCCAGTCCGGGGCCGGTCGTCTACGTCGCTCCAGAGATGGAGCAGTCCGCTCCACCGGTGCCCAGTCCGGGGCCGGTCATCTGCGTCGCTCCAGTGCCGGAGCAGTCCGCTCCACCGGTGCCCAGTCCGGGGCCGGTTGTCAGCCCCTCTCCAGGGTCGAGGGCTCCCGCACCAGGGTCCAGACAGGACTTGGTGACTGGCGGGAGTACTGAGGGGGGAACCACCGCGCCGGGGTCCGGACCGGACCGGGCGTGCAACGGAAAGGTAGGAGAGAAGCTACTCTCACAGCCTGTGCCACGCCCGGAACCGGAACCGGAGCCCCCACCAGCAACCACCTCAGTACCCCGCCATGTCCCCCCTAGAATTTTGGACAATTTTTTTTTTCAGGAGAGGGGGGACTTTTTGTTGTGTGTGCGATCGGGAGTCCGCACCTTGGGGGGGGGTACTGTGATGGCTTGGTTGTGGTAAGGCCTCTTACTCCCACCTAGGGGAGGAGAGAGGCACACAACCAAGTCATCACACCCTATCTAGGGAGATGATCATCCCCAATCAGAGACAGCTGTATAGCGTTGTCTCTGATTGGGGATAGTATATAGGCTCCACACAAGGCCACCTGTGTGTGGATCATTGTTCGTGTCTGCCTTGTGTTTCAGCACGTAAGTTACTTTGCTTAGCTTTGTATAGTGTTTAGTTATAGTTAGTTTAAGTCATCTCCTTTTCTTGTATTTTCGTGCCTTGTGAGACCATCTCCGAAAATAAAAAGGAATGACGCTCCATCAGCGCTCCGTTTATCGTCCCATTATTCCGCATCGTGACAATGGCAACCATGTTCTGTGTATGTTTGATGTGACGTTGATGGAATGAACATTACGGGTAACACAATCATCCCTAGAATTATTAGCTGCTATTAGCGTGTCCGGTAACACAGTGTGGTCAAATATATGTTAGTTAGAGGACAAGCTTGGCTTCCCTCTCTTTCATTCGCTTAGGTCACTCACTTACTGTCACGATGTGAAGATCTCTCTGTTTCTTTCTTTCCCACTGTCTGTTTCACTCTCTCTGCCTAAATGACTACCTCCCCGTAGCACTCACATCTGTAGCCATGGCTCCCATCAACACCATCATCCCAGAAACCCTTACCGCTTTAACAGATCCACTCTGCCCTTTCCCACCTGGACAAAAGGAACACCTGCGTGAGAATGCTGTTCATTGACTACAGATCGACATTCATCACTAAGTTAAGGACCTTGGGACAGAACATCTCCCTCTGCAACTGGATCCTGGACTTCCTGACGGGCCGCCCACAGGTTGTGAGGGTGGGAAACAACACATCCGCCACACTGACACTCAACATGGGGGCCCCTCAGGGGTGCTTGATTAGTCGACTGGGTGGTCGATACCATCATTAAGTGGCAGTGTGGTGCCAGGACAACAACCTCTCCCTCAAGACAAAGCAGCTGATCGTGGACTACAGGAAAAGGAAGCAGATCAAGCCCCCATTCAGATCGACAGAGCTGAAGTGGAGCAGGTCGAGAGCTTCAAGTTCCTTGGTGTCCACATCACTAAAGACCTATCATGGTCCTAACACACCAACACAGTCGTGAAGAGGGCATGACAACAACTATTCCCCCTCAGGAGACTGAAAAGATTTGGCATGGGACCTCAGATCCTCAAAACGTTCTACAGCTGCACCATCGAGAGCATCCTGACTGTTTGCATCACCGCTTGGTAAGGCAAATGCTCTACATCTGACTGCAAGGCTCTAAAGAGGGTAGTGTGCGTGCGGCCCGGTACTTCACTGGGGCCGAGCTTCCAACCATCCAGAACCTCTATACCAGGCAGCGTCAGAGGAAAGCCCTAAAAATGGTCAAAGACTCCAGTCACCCAAGTCATAGACAGCTTCTACCCCTAAGCCAGAAGACTGTTGAACAGTTAATCAAATGGCTATCCAGACTATTTACAATGATCCTCTTATTTTATTCTTATGTATTGCACTGACTCTCTTGCACAGGATCGATGTAGACTCATTGGACTACACTCACACACTAACACACACACACTAACACTCACACATACTACACTCACACACTAACACTCACACATACTACACTCACACACTAACACACACACATACTACACTGACACTCCAACACACACACTCACACATACTACACTGACACTCACACATACTACACTCACACATACTACACTGACACTCACACATACTACACTGACACTCCAACACACACACACACACACACACACTGACACTCCAACACACACACACACACACACACATTTACATTCCTTCACACTCTTCACATAAGCTGCTGTTACTCTGTTTATTACAGTTTTTTTACAATCACTTTGCTACTATTTTCAGAACCTTGATGTCATTTTTCAAAACTCTAGACACAAAACTCAAAACGGTTATCACTTGTAACACAGGCTGTCTAATGTTCAAAACATTGCATTGTGCATTCACATCTTTAAAGAAATCTTGCACAATAATTGGTTCAAAAACAAATTTACTGTGAAATACCATTGAAACATAATTATAGATCCCCCACACAAGCAACTGATAGTTTCACTGTGTCATTGTTCGTACAATCATTAAATATTGTAGAACAAAATAGGTGATACAGGTTTCATTATGGTACTACATGTACAGTAAATACATCTCTGTAAAAGTACTGCAGTAGTAGAGATAATACTACAGACACAGTGGAATCATTGAACAAAGTTTGTAATATATTGATGCAAAACACTACAGTACAATCACAACATAGGTTTATTTGAATCAAAGCAAAAATAATTAGCTATGAAATAGAAAAGAAAAGACAGTACTGTAAAACATCAAATGCAGTGTTCCTCAACTTTCTTGCTTGTACTGTAAGAAACAAAACAGGAGTGATTACTGTACTTCTACATTGTCATCAACTCTGTGTTGTGGATTTGGCCACAGGTTCTCATCTACATCACAATGGATGTTTTCATTAGCCAAACATCTTGGAAAAAACCTTTGGGCATGGCGAATCCAGGCCTGACACTGGTCTGCTGTGATGTCATTGCAGGCGTCATACATGGCCTGGAGAAGAGTGACTTGTTCATGAGGGTGCCTATCATGAACCTTCCATCTCCATGTGGAGAAAAATTCCTCAATCGGGTTAAGGAAGGGAGAGTATGGGGGTAAATACAGGGTGGTAAATTGTGCATGGGCCTGAAACCATGCTTGCACCACATGAGCATGATGGAACCTGACATTGTCCCACACAATGACATTGTGTGGGACAATGTCATTGCATGTGTGGGACAATGTCATTGTCCCACACATGCAGTACCTTCAGCTCTACAAACCTGATCGAGCTCATCAAGAAAGGTGACAAGGAGAGCTGCATTACATGGTCCAATATGAGGTCTGCGTCCCACCACACCATCTTCTGATATAGCCGCACACATGGTAATGTTGGCCCAACGTTGTCCAGGTACTTGGATGGTTGCCCGCTGGCCAATGAAATTCCAACCTCTCCTCCTTGTCTTGGCCAGATTAAAACCTGCCTCATCCAAATATATGAATTTGTGATGGTCGTCATCAGCATCCAGCTCCATCACCATCTAAAAATACATTTTGGAAAGAGATTACTGTACAATGTAGAATTTTTGGGAATGTTTTTAAAACAGCCATCTTGAAACTGAACTTACCTGAACATATTCAGTCCTCATTTGCTTCACTCTGTCTGCATTTCTTTTGAAAGGCACACGGTATAGTTGTTTTATAGATACCTGGTGCCTTTTCAGTATGCGTGCAATAGTCGGCAAACTTATGGATCCCACATTGTTGAACATGTCTTCATTGTCCAAGATATGCTGGCGAATGTCTGTAAGGCGAATATCATTTCTGGCCCGAACCAAATCTACCACAGCCTGCTCTTGTTGGTCAGTTAGAATTTTGCCTCTGCCTCCACTATTTGCCACACTTGGTCACATCACCTATTCTGTGATACACATTGGTATGCAGTCATTTGACAATTGAGAGTAGCATAATGTTTAGTGCATGCTGATAACTTACCGGTTCTCATTGCGGAAAGTCCTGATTATTGAGGCCACGGTTGACCTTCTGAGGTTTGGTTGTATCATTGTAGCCGCCTCAGTCATTGTCATGCCATGATTTATGACATGGTCTACAACTATTGCCCGAATTTCATTGGACACTATGCTGTTGCTGCCGCTGTCTTGGTCCGTGGCCTTGTCCTCTACCACGTTCCCCCACACCTCTCAAACGAGGCCCACGACCACCTCTCAGAAGGGGTGCCTGTCCTCTACTACGTTCCCCCACACCTCTCAAACGAGGCCCACGACCACCTCTCAGAAGGGGTGCCTGTCCCCTGCCATTCCTTTGACTAACACGTCTTCCTCGTCTTCCTCGTCTTCCTCCCACCACTGCTTGACCTCCATTGTGACCTTGATCACCTGCTGGCTCCATGTTACGTATCACTATGCTCTTGCAATTGGATCCCAATCAACTCTTTATATACTCATTCCACAATGTGCACTCAATCATCAGTAACGAGTTGGCAGAATTGGACAAGCAATTACAAGGGCCTACATCTATACAGTGCAGTACTGTCAATACTGTAAATAGTCTGAAAAGGTGGTACAGTATTTGGGACCATAGACACAGTGTCTGATGAAGCATTATGATAAAATATTAGGCTACATCCATGGATATTGTAGTCTAATTGGTTCATGCTCCACGCTAATTGGTTACAATGAATCTCGTTATCTTGAAACTTTCATGATTTACTGTAAACATGGAAGATTGTTTGTCTGTTTCCATACAACTATGCATTAAGAGTAATGCAACAGTTACTTATCATTTTGAGCAGTTGTATCAATTGATAGTTAGATCATTGTAAGGAAATAAATAGACACTCATTTGAAATGTAATGTGTGAATTGCCTTTTGAAATAGTAGTACTTTGATGTTAAGTTGTGTCATATTGAACAGGTGATTTTTGTTGAATGAACAAATGATCTAAGTTTTATGTGTATTGTATCCAAGCAATTGAGAAAAGGGTTAGAGTTTTGAAAAATGTGCATTTTGATCATTGGTTGTGAGTTTTGTGTCTAGAGTTGTGAAAAATGACATCAAGGTTCTGAAAATAGTAACAAAGTGATTGTAAAAAACTGTATCTATGCATAGTCATGTTACCTTAATTACCCCGAACCCCTGCACATTGAATCAGATTGTGTTCCTTGTATATGGCCTTGTTATTGTTATTGTTATTGTTATTGTTATTGTTATTGTTATTTCATTTTGTTACTATGTTTTACCTTTAGTTTATTTAGCACATTTTTTTAACTCTGCATTGCTAGTAGCCAATTACGCATTTAGTGTTATGTGACGAATACAGTTACATTTTATTTGATTTGAATAGTCAGATTTAACCAACAGCGGCAGGTAGCCTAGCGTTTAAGAGTGTTGGGCTAGTAGCCGAAAGGTGGCAAGGTGGAAAAATCTGCCCTTCAGCCCATGAGCAAGGCAGTTAACCCCCAACAACAACTGCTCCCCGGGTGCTGATCATGTGGATGTCGTTCTGATTCAGAGGGGTTGGGGTAAATGTGGAAGACACATTTTCGGTTGAATGCATTCAGTTGTGCAACTGACTAGGTATCCACATCTCTCTGGTACGAGGAACCGTATGAATGTGTTGTTTTCACCCGGCCTCTCTCTGGTGTCTGGTAATGGACCGTTTGCATAACTCATGGCTAACGCAGATCAGCCTGGCACCTACTGGGCCTGCTGCTTGAAACATAGAACACAGAGCACAGCACATATGCACAAAGACGCACAAACAGGTGCACCCTGTGCATATCCACATACAGGCTATCGTATAGACACGCCTACAAACAGGTGCCTCAGTCTCTTACTGTGCATGTCGTCTTGAGGTAGAATGATTACAAACTGTGCCCGTCTTGTTTTCTGTACAAGTTAGTGTGTTTTAGTAGCTCCTGCCTGTGTGTGTTTGTGTGTGTGTGTAGTTATGGTTGTGCGTGTGTGTAGTTATGGTTGTGTGTGTGTGTAGTTATGGTTGTGTGTGTGTGGGGTTATGGTTGTGTGTGTGGGGTTATGGTTTTGTGTGTGGGTGTGTGTGTGTGTGAGTGGTTATGGTTGTGCGTGTGAGTGCATGTTTCATTAGTGCTGGTGACCAAGCGGCGTCCCTGTCTCCCTAAGACTGACTGGAAGAGAGATGCGGAGGGAGGAGGGGCAAACGTCTTGGGACATACAGTGAGAGTGAAGGACAGAGAGATTGTGGGAGGGAGATAGGGAGGGAGGGAGGGAGTGATTATTATTCTCAAAGGTGCAGAACAGCGTCTCTATTTTACCCACGTAGCCTTGGACTCAGAGGAGGGACGGTGGGAGGGAGAAAGAGGGGGAAGAGCAGGGAGAGAGTGAGGAGCGAAAAGGGTTGATTTAAGCTTTTGACTGACATACAATCACAGCAGGTAGTTAAAGGGCCTTTCCACTACGGTCCCACTTTATGGGCTGTCAGTGCGTTGGGCTGAGATAAGCTTTTGACTGACATACAATCACAGCAGGTAGTTAAAGGGCTTTTCCACTACGGTCACACTTTATGGGCTGTCAGTGTGTGTGTGTGTGAGAGAGAGAGAGAGAGAGAGAGCCTTATTTCCGCCTAACAACCTAGTAATAATTTCGTAAACTTCTGCCTACGGCTTAGTATGAAACGTAGTCGTAATGCTGAGGTGGCATGGTTGTTAGGCAGCGACAGTTAACCATTCTCCTGCCAGTTCTAAAACTTTGCGAGGCATGTCACTTCTCTCGGTTGGGTGTACCGCCAAATTCTCTAAAATAACGTTTGAGGCGGCTTATGGTAGAGAATCTTTTTTTTTTTTTAATCTGGCAACAGCTTTGGTGGACATTCCTGCAGTCAGCATGCCAATTGCATGCTCCCACAACTTCACATTTTAGAGTGCCTTTTTATTGTCCCCAGCACAAGGTGATCATGCCATTAAATCAGCTTCTTGATATGCCACACCTGTCAGGTGGATGGATTCTCTTGGCAAAGGATAGATGCTCACTAACAGGGATGTAAATACATTTGTGCACAGAATTTGGTGAAATACGCTTTTTGTGTGTGACCAACTCTTTACATGTTGTGTTCATAATTTCGTTCAGTAGAATCCAAACTAATTCTGAGAAACACTCTTTCTGAGGACCGATTAGCAGGAGTGGAAATGAGTGATGGGTCTCGACTAATCCAGCTAAGTAGCTACTGTTTGATTGATATTTAAGATTTACTTACAGGTCAGAAAAATAATAGATTTGTCTGATACATTAACTGTCCTTTAAAAGGAAGGTATGTGCAGTATGTTTCTAAATAATATCCTATTATGAGTTTGGTATGTGTTTGGTTTGTGTTAAGTGTCTTAGATTTCACCAGTGGTAACTGAGGAAGGCTGGAGTGATTACTCTTTTAACGCCCTGGCCTTCTCTGTGTGTGTGTGTGTGTGTGTGTGTGTGTGTGTGTTGGGGCTAGTAGGAGAGGAGAGGTCAGTCCCACTGTTCATACTACGGGGTTAGATGGCACTGTTTACCCAGAATACCAGGCACATGGGTACTTCTGTTCCGTACAGTTGTCTTGAACACATTCACCCCCTGTCCCCTCATTTGCACGGCCCTTCTCCCATCTAAGGGTCTGAAACTAGCAAGTCATTGTGTGTGTGTGTGTGTGTTGCCAATTTAGTGTGTAGCCCATCGATCAGCAAGCAGCATGCAAGGCTGACGTCACTAGCTACCTCTACATGGAAACAATCTCTCAACTAAACCAGGCTCTGAGGTCATTCAGCATGAAGGAGTGAGAGATTGGGTCTGGACGTCACTGACCCAGTCCAGTTGGCATGACCATGAAAGGACATACCGATACATACTAGTGGTATACAGACAGACATTAACATAGCCAGTGACATACACATATCTTTTTGGTTCCAGGTAGAACCCTTTTTGGTTTCAGGTAGAACCCTTTTTGGTTCCAGGTAGAACCACTTTTGGTTCCAGGTAGAACTCTTTTGTGTTCCATGTGTTCCTCTGTGGAAAGGATTCTACATGGAACCCAAAAGGGTTCTACCTGTAACCAGTTCTTCAAATGGTTCCCCTATGGGGACAGCCGAAGAACCCTTTTCTGTTCTAGATAGCACTTTTTTTTCTAAGATTGTAGAGTGACTGGCTGGGTGTAGAGGGGTTAGTGTACAGGACATTTTAGGCTATTGTGTGTGGGGTGTGTTGGTTTGAAGTCTGATCATTCGTCCGCTCTTACTGATGTCTCCCTTTCTCCACTCTCACATTCTAGACCATTCAATGACCGAAAGTGTGTCCCAACAATGGCTATTCATGTTTTGTAGCCAGTGGCTAAGCTATGCTAAGCTATCTCCTATATGAAGTCTACACTGAATTGTAATTATGTAGTCAGAAGCTAAATTATGATATGCTATCATCTGAATAATAATTTTAAACTGAACTCTATTCATGTAGCCAGTGGCTGAACTATGATAAGCTAACATCTGAATATAACTTGAAACCTTGATAATTAATACGTCATTGTTGGGAAAGAGCTTGCAAGTAGGCATTTCACTGAACTGTTTAACATGGGGTGGCAGGTAGCCTAGCGGTTAGGGCGCTGGGCCAGTAACTGGAAGGTTGCTGGATCGAATGCATGAACTGACAAGGTAGAAATCTGTTGTTCTGCCCATGTACAAGGCAGTTAAAGCACTGTTTGCCTTCATTGTGAATAAGATTTTGTTCTTAACTGACTTGCCTAGTTAAATAAAATAAAAATATCCTTTGCATGTGACATATAAACTTGAAACAAAATTCTATTCATGCAGCCAGTGGCTAAACTATGCTAAGTTATCATCTGAATATAGCTTGAACCTTCAATGTAATGTAACGGAGGTCTCTATTTTAGCACTGCCAGCTAGCAGGGCTAAATTCTATTCCTCTCCCTCTGAGGCTACTACTGTAACCTTGCGTTCAGGCTGAGCTATGCTCCCTCCTCCCATTTTGTGAAATCAGTCTATTACTGTTGAGGGGATAGCTGATGGTGTATAGTGTTACAGGCAGGGTTGGGTAGGTTACTTTCTAAATGTAATCCGTTACAGTTACAAGTTACCTGTCCAAAATTATAATCAGTAACTTTTGGATTACCCAAACTCAGTAACGTAATCTGATTCCATTATGTTACTTTTAGATTACTTTCCCCTTAAGCGGCATTTGAAGAAGACAAAAATGTATGTTACCAATTGAATGACATTTATTGCAGGATAAATCAATGTTAAAGTTTACATAGCTGGCCATATATGGATGTTACATTTTACTTCATGGGTTGGTTATGTAGGCTTCTTCTAACCCATCGCTTTCTACAACATATAATAATTTGATTAAATTATATATTTACATTAAAAATCTTAGTCTATCAGAATTCCAGTCATTCCAATAAATGTTATACCCCTTGATCTTCAAGAATAGTACTTGGAAATATGGAAGCATAGCTTAGCCAAATTGTTTTACCTGAGCATGACCCCAAAACTAAGGACTTATTTGCCAGCCCTACTCTTTGAGTTGAAAAATAATTGCTGTGCTCATGGAATGGCATGCTTTGCCAAGAGTGTGCAAAACTGTCATGAAGGTAAAAAGTGGCTACTTTGAAGAATCTAAATATGTAATCTAAATAAATACAATAAAATATATTTGTATTTGTTTAACACTTTATTGGTTACTACATGATTCCATATGTGTTATTTCATAGTTTTGATGTCTTCACTATTATTCTACATTGTAAAAATAAAGAAAAACCCTTGAATGAATAGGTGTGTTCAAACTTTTGACTGGTATTGTATATACCAAAAATGGATGTAGCAACTACAAATTGCCCCTTTAAGTCTATCCAAAGTTTGAGCAATAAAAGCCCCACTTTTATTCCACAGGCTTGGATTATGCAGCTGTTGCAAGAGCTCATTTTTCACTGGCTGTCCACTGGTTTCAAAAACAATGATTGATAGGCATCTTAAACTTCTTGAATTCAACCATTATTGGGTTCAAATACACATTTAGATTTGTGAACAGCCATCCACAACAACCACAATCCGTAAGGCGCAAATAGCTAAATGAGAGAGCAGCAGTGTGATTCACATCAATGCACTATGTAGATCAATAATACGTGATATCCATATCACCGCCATCCTTACCTCGAAGCGTTTATTCAAGTTGGATAATCTTTGGATGCCGACAGCAGTCGCACAATTCGAAGACATAGCTTGGACTGTAGCCTAAAATAGCCTATTCCTGCTCTTTTCCCGCGATCCATCAAATACATTTGGTGTGTCATCATAGTGGTCTCTGACTTGTCAGACTCGCTCAGGTGGAACAAATTTAAACCTGCGCCATTTTTCAATGCTGATTTGAATGTCATTGAGAAAACAGAGGTGTCAAATATTTATTTTCCGCAAACATCCTTTCTGAATTTAAAAGTAATCCTCGAAGTAATCATCTAGTTTTTCAAAAGTATCTGTAATCTGATTACAATATTTTTGCTGGTAATGTAACAGATTACATCCGTTACTCCCCAACCCTGGTTACAGGATGGCGTGCAGAATACAGATAATCTAGAATAAGCATTGTGCATTGTTTCGACTTTGTCTCTGGGTCTTGACGAGTAACCCTGTGTGTGTGTGTGTGTGTGTGTGTGTGTGCGTGTGTGTATGTGTGTGTGTGTGTGTGTGTGTGTGTGTGTGTGTTTGTGTGTGTGTGTGTGTGTGTGTGTGTGTGTGTGCGTGTGTGTATGTGTGTGTGTGTGTGTGTGTGTGTGTGTGTGTTTGTGTGTGTGTGTGTGCGTGTGTGTGTGTGCGTGTGTGTGTGTGTGTGTGTGTGTGTGTGTGTGTGTGTGTGTGTGCGTGTGTGTGTGTGCGTGTGTGTCCACCAGGCACTGGCTCACTCCTTACAGCACAACTTGTCCTGTCCAGTCCTGTAAAGATAAACACCCCAACTCACTCAGCACCCCTTTCCCCTAACCTCTCCCTCTGAGACTTTCCAATGGCCTACCAGTGAGCAGTTTATTTCAGACAATAAAGTATAATTTATTTTGTCCTTGTTGTAAATGGAAATTAAACTATACAGTGCCTTCAGAATGTATTCACCCCCTTTGACTTTTTCTACATTTTGTTTTTGTTACAAAGTGGGATTAAAATGGATTTAATAAAATAAACGTGTCAACAATCTACATAAAATACAAAAAGCGGAAGAATTAAAATATACATGTATGTTCATGGAAAATAGTATTCCACCCCCTGAGTCAATACATGTTAGAATCAACCTTGGCAGTGATTACAGCTGTGAGTCTTTCTGGGTAAGTCTCTAAAAGCGTTGCAAACCTGTATTGTCAAATCAAATCAAATCAAACGTTATTGGTCACATACACGTGTTTTATACACGTATAAAAAATCTATTTTAAATTCAGGCAGTAACACAACAAAAAAGTAAATGGGTTTGAATACTGTATGAAGGCATACTGCCAGTGTTACTATAGTATTGAATGGCCATAGCCTCTCACAAAATAGTTATGTGAATGCTACATATCACAATGTCTCACAGACTGTATTGATGTCATAGACGGGCATCTCTTTAGTTTCTCACACATCTCCCTCTGCTGGAAGTTGGACTCCCTGCTGTCCTCCCTGCTGTGGTGGAGACAGATCATCCTGGATAGCTGACTGTACGGATAGTATAACTAGCTCTTTAGGTGAACTATAACCAGCATGTGCAGCGAAGACACACACCTAGAAGAACATTATTCTTATATAGTTACCTCTCATCACTTCAGTATTTTGATTCTGCATAATGTACCACAGGGTATATGCTGTAATTCATATTCCACGTACAGTATGCAAGCACACATTTAGCACAACGGCGCCCCCACCTCACTCACGTGAAGTAAGTAAACATTTGATTGATAGCGTGAGAGATTTTCTCATCCCATCTGGTGCAATAGGCACATAGCCATGGTGAAATAGGCACATATCCTACTAGGGGATAGGATGTTTTGGGATAGGGGTGAGTGGAAACTATGTTAACAGATTAGTGTTACACCGTCCTTTTTTAAACACTATGGTAGGATGTGAATGGGTTTTTTAGGTCAGGGTGCCTATGTCTTAGAGCGTGACAGTATAACACCTTTCCAATGGTAAACAATCCCTGTCTGTCTGTCACCATGTCAATGCCATATTTATGTTTTCATATTGGTCTTTCTTTAAGTAATAAACATTATCTTGTGCAGGGCCGGAGTGGGACTAATTTTCAGCCTGGGAGTTTCATGCCTCAGACCAGCCCACTTTAGTTCACAATCTATTATACTGGAGATAAATATAATTATAGCTTTACTATTTAAGTCTGCTATAGTGCACTATTCTCTACAACCTTGTTATTCCCAGTGTATTTTTTTTAAACATAATTTCCAATTTGTGCAAATAAGTGTAGCTTCACAACTTAATTTTAGTTTATCCCACGAGTGTTTGTCTGCCTGTCTGTCTGTGCATCGCACACCATGAGCTATCGCGAGACCAAGTGTGGATACTGTTCCTGCACCTCTCATTATGGATACTGTTCCTGCACCTCTCATTATGGATACTGTTCCTGCACCTCAGTGTGAATACTGTTCCTGCACCTCACAGTGTGAATACTGTTCCTGCACCTCACAGTGTGGATACTGTTCCTGCACCTCTCAGTGTGAATACTGTTCTTGCACCTCAGTGTGAATACTGTTCCTGCACCTCACAGTCTGGATACTGTTCCTGCACCTCAGTGTGAATGTTGTTCTTGCACCTCAGTGTGAATACTGTTCCTGCACCTCTCAGTGTGGATACTGTTCCTGCACCTCTCATTATGGATACTGTTCCTGCACCTCTCATTATGGATACTGTTCCTGCAACTCTCATTATGGATACTGTTCCTGCACCTCAGTGTGAATACTGTTCCTGCACCTCACAGTGTGAATACTGTTCCTGCACCTCACAGTGTGGATACTGTTCCTGCACCTCACAGTGTGGATACTGTTCCTGCACCTCACAGTATGGATACTGTTCCTGCACCTCTCAGTGTGGATACTGTTCCTGCACCTCACAGTGTGGATACTGTTCCTGCATCTCACAGTGTGGATACCTTTCCTGCACCTCTCAGTGTGGATACTGTTCTTGCACCTCTCAGTGTGGATACTGTTCCTGCACCTCACAGTGTGGACACTGTTCCTGCACCTCACAGTGTGGATATTGTTCCTGCACCTCTCAGTGTGGATACTGTTCCTGCACCTCTCAGTGTGGATACTGTTCCTGCACCTCTCAGTGTGAATACTGTTCTTGCACCTCAGTGTGAATACTGTTCCTGCACCTCTCAGTGTGGATACTGTTCCTGCACCTCTCAGTGTGAATACTGTTCCTGCACCTCTCAATTTGAATACTGTTCCTGCACCTCTCAGTGTGGATACTGTTCCTGCACCTCTCAGTGTGAATACTGTTCTTGCACCTCAGTGTGAATACTGTTCCTGCACCTCAGTGTGAATACTGTTCCTGCACCTCTCAGTGTGGATACTGTTCCTGCACCTCTCAGTGTGAATACTGTTCTTGCACCTCAGTGTGAATACTGTTCCTGCACCTCTGTGTGAATACTGTTCCTGCACCTCTCAGTGTGAATACTGTTCCTGTACCTCTCAGTGTGAATACTGTTCCTGCACCTGTCAGTGTGGATTCTGTTCCTGTACCTCTCAGTGTGAATACTGTTCCTGTACCTCTCAGTGTGAATACTGTTCCTGCACCTGCCAGTGTGGATACTGTTCCTGCACCTCACAGTGTGGATACTGTTCCTGCACCTCACAGTGTGCATACTGTTCCTGCACCTCTCAGTGTGGATACTATTCCTGCACCTCACAGTGTGGATACTGTTCCTGCACCTCACAGTGTGGATACTGTTCCTGCACCTCACAGTATGGATACTGTTCCTGCACCTCTCAGTGTGGATACTGTTCCTGCATCTCACAGTGTGGATACCTTTCCTGCACCTCTCAGTGTGGATACTGTTCTTGCACCTCTCAGTGTGGATACTGTTCCTGCACCTCACAGTGTGGACACTGTTCCTGCACCTCACAGTGTGGATATTGTTCCTGCACCTCTCAGTGTGGATACTATTCCTGCACCTCTCAGTGTGGATACTGTTCCTGCACCTCAAAGTGTGGATACTGTTCCTGCACCTCTCAGTGGGGATACTGTTCCTGGACCTCACAATGTGGATACTGTTCCTGCACCTCTCAGTGTGGATACTGTTCCTGCACCTCACAGTGTGGATACTGTTCCTGCACTTCACAGTGTGGATACTGTTCCTGGACCTCACAGTGTGTATACTGTTCCTACACCTCACAGTGTGGATACTGTTCCTGCACCTCTCAGTGTGGATACTGTTCCTGCACCTCTCAGTGTGGATATTGTTCCTGGACCTCACAGTGTGCATACTGTTCCTGCACCTCACAGTGTGGATACTGTTCCTAGACCTCACAGTGTGGATACTGTTCCTGCATCTCACAGTGTGGATACTGTTCCTGCACCTCTCAGTGTGAATACTGTTCTTGCACCTCAGTGTGAATACTGTTCCTGCACCTCACAGTGTGGATACTGTTCCTGCACTTCTCAGTGTGAATACTGTTCTTGCACCTCAGTGTGAATACTGTTCCTGCACCTCACAGTGTGGATACTGTTCCTGCACCTCTCAGTGTGTATACTGTTCCTGGACCTCACAGTGTGTATACTGTTCCTACACCTCACAGTGTGGATACTGTTCCTGCACCTCTCAGTGTGGATAATGTTCCTGGACCTCACAGTGTGGATACTGTTCCTGCATCTCACAGTGTGGATACTGTTCCTGCACCTCTCAGTGTGGATACTGTTCCTGCACCTCTCAGTGTGGATACTGTTCCTGCATCTCACAGTGTGAATACTGTTCCTAAATTGGGAACCAGCCTCTGTCCGCGGTTTTCTGTCTGGGAGGATCCTGGTCCTAAATTCTCTCCACCTGCCCTCTCTTTCCACTGGTACTGAGAACTCACTGAAGCTATTATTTCTGGACATGCACTCCATACAGTATGCACTAGACCCAAATGTTTTCTGTGGGATTCAGGTTGGAAATCAACACAACCTCTCTTGTTTGTTATTAATGGTAGCATTCACTCAGCAGTTCGACTATTATCTTATCAAATCATAGTTGCTCAATGTGAACTTTGAATGTCTGAATGTTAATTGGCCTTGAGACTTGGCCTGAGATCAGTGGTATGAAGGAAGGCTCTCCAGGAAAGATTTGACCCTGTAAATGAAGACGAGGCAGTACTGCTCAATGTTCTGCCTCAACAAATCCACTGCTGGGTAAAAACAGAGTAGATATAAAGGTCATTTGGAGATGTTCAGAAATACCCCAGAGTTGTAGAGAGTTTAACAGAGCTTCAGATTGGTTATATAGGGTTATATATTTATGGCCTTGTGTGCACTCCCACTTGTTACTACACACACACACACACACACACACACACACACACACACACACACACACACACACACACACACACACACACACACACTTCAGAACAATGAGAGAGCAATACACACACACACACACACACACACACACACACACACACTTCAGAACAATGAGAGAGCAACACACACACACACACAACAACTAAGACATTAAAGAATCAGCTTCCTGTGTTCAATCCAACGGGGTTCATAATGTCTGAACTGTCCCTCTCTTTTCTCACTCTTCACTACAGAGGCTGATTTGTTTTTTTAGACGCGGCTTGTTACTGCACGCAATCTCAGGATTGTGACACCTGACTGGACGCTTTTGAAGTGTCTCGGATGTCACACAGCAATCCCTTGCATCCCCCCTCCTCACCCCCTCCACACACCCTCCTCACCCCCCCCTATAACCCCCAGCCTCTACTACCCATCACAGGCCACTCACCACTGAGGTTCTGACGTCCGATTGGGGCTGCACTGTATTTTGGAGGACACCCCTATGCCCCATACTGTTCTTAAAACTCCCTCTGTCTCTCTGGCTAGGAAGAGGAGAGGACTGACTGGCAGACAGCCTGTATGTCCAGTCCTCTCTCTGTTCTCTGTCTCTCTTCAGTCTCATCTGGCTTTTGTTTCTTTGTGAAAGGATTTTCCTTTTTGTTGATCTTCGTGATTGGACTGATCTGACTTTAGTTGGACTTTAACCCACTGTGAAGAGGATACAGCGGTCGGATGGTCAATCGGTCAGACTTCTGGTTGGAGTATAACCAGTATAGCTTTCTGTGTTTGGGAAGAGAAGTGCTAACTGCTGTGAGTAAAGGGAGGGGTGACCGAATATCTTGTTATCAGAGAAAGGTTTAATTTTAACCAGGAGGAACTTTCTTTGTTTGAGAGGTGACCAGGGAAGAGCTATTATAGCTGCTGTGCTAGAAGAACGAGGAAGGTTGCGTTACTTTTAAGCGGCCAGTGATCGTGGTTGACCGCTCTGCTGTGGAACTCATCATGAGCTCCAGTCTGGTCAACTCTCTGGCCAAGGTGTACGACCCCAACCCTCGTCATGGTCAGAAACCAGATGGGACGAAGCTGACACCCACCGGACCTGACAAACAACCCCACACACAGTCCTCAGCCTCTTCCTCCTCCTTGTCCTCCTCCTCTTCTCCGGCCATTGCTCCATGGTGCGTTGTGACTGAAAGCCGCATGGAATCTCTAAGCAGTAAGATGGAGTGTCTGCTCAACGTCCAGGAGACAGTCCTCATCCGGCTGGATGGCCTGTCCCGGGACCTGGGGGACATGGGGCGGGAGGTGGCCTCTCTCAGGGCCAGGGGCTGGGGGTCTGGAGGTCTGGGTGGAGTTGAGACCCAGAACAAGAACCAGGCCCAGGAGCTGGCTACTGCCTGCAGAGAGCTCCAGGGGGTGGTGCAGGAGGCCAGCCAGCGGGTGGAGCAGCAGGGGTGGAGGCTGGAGGGTGTGGAAAAGCTGATGGTGGGCATGCATCATGTCATCAGCTTCATCGAAGAGGTGGTGAAGAGCTCCCGGCTGGCTGAGCTGCTGTTTAATAAGCCTGGTGGCTGTAGGGGGGCTAAGGCCAAGCAGGCCAGGAAGGTGAGGGACACATACCATGTCAGCCTTTTTTTTCTAAAGAAAATGAAAAGCTTCAGTTTCAATCAACCCACTGGGCACACACTAGTTTAATCAACATTGTTTCCACGTCATCTATAATGTCAGCTTTATTATCTTGGCTAGGTCCCAAATGGCACCCTATTCCCTATATATACACAGTATATATATATATACACATAGTATATATATATATACATACACACACAGTATATATGGGACCTGGTCAAAAGTAGTACACTATAAAGGAAGCGCGGTGCCTTTTGGGACGTATCCCTAGTGTCGCCTTCTGGGCCTCTAATGTTTAGGCACTCTGGTGGAGAGAGGAGGAGGGGCGATATAAATTATATGCTGTGTGTGTGTGTGTGTGTGTGTGATCCCACACATTTTATGCATGCACACTGTCACAGGCCGGCTCATAGCCTGTGGCAAAAATGAGGGGACACGAACAACAGGTGTAGGCCAATCAAAAAGGTTCTTTATTGTAACCCAAAACGATTAACTTTAAACGAAGAAAAAGGAATGAGGTGTGAAAATGTCATAATGTAAGTTGTGTGTAAAGTGCAGGGATGCGTGAAGCTGTGTGTGTGTGAACATGACTGAGTGGAAACTAAGTAAACTATAAAGGAACAAACAAAACAGGATCATACCTGGAGGAGCAGAGAGAGAGAGAGTGGTTAGTGAAGCAGTTTTTATACCCTGAGCCCAGGTGGCTCCAATCACTAACGACCCTCCTCTGACTGCAGGAGGAACCGCCCCTGCAATGCAGAGGAGGGGCCGTGACAACACACACACACACAAGCACACACACACATGAAAAGACATGAAAGCCCTTCTTTGTATTACAGTCTAGGAGACAATCTGTCCTTCATGACATGACAACCATGCTTCAATTATTATGGCAACCATACCAATGGCAACAAACACCTCCATCTGTTAATGTGTAGTGAAACATACAACTCCACTGTTGCTATCGGAAATGTGCTACTGTACTGTATACTAACTCTGTTATATAATACATGCATAGAATATGAACCAATAGCTTTCACAGATCCTTAAAGCGTCCTGGCCATACGTGCAAATTGTTGGTAATAGAAGGTGCAAACAAATGTGCCCATCTACAGATGTAGGATCTTAATTTGATCAGGACATTTAAAACTTGTAGTGTATTTGAGGTTTAAAAAGGATTCTTAAGTTTGTCATTTCCATTTTGAAATTTGAGATTAGATTTTCCCTCAACAAAAATGTATCGACCCTCTACAAAAATGTATCGACCCTCTACAGAAAGTCCATGAATTATAATCCTCATAATAATTCACATTTCCTGTTGGTGCAGAATTATTTTCCTGTTGTAGCAAACTAGCTCAAATTAAGATCCTACATCTGTATTTCCCCTGTCAATTCTCTTTCCATCGCTCCATTCTCTTTACATTCACTGTCATAGCATTAAAATGTAAAAGCAGAGCGTTGTTGCCCAGTTTGCACTGAGCATTTAAAGCGTATATATGTCTCCTCCTCTCTCCCTGTCAGCTGAAGGACAATGGGATGAGAGATGGGAAGGACAAGGCCAAACTCAGCCTTAAGGGCCTGAAAGCCCAAAAGAAGAAGAAGCCTCCACATGCATCAGGTAGCAGAGAGAAACACACCACCTTCACCTCAATTTGTAACACAATAAAGCAGTCAAATGTGAAACAATAGAGCAGCAGTGCTTCTTTGGTAGTATATGTCTAATGTGTTCTTTGAACATAAGATTGTTTCTCCAGGCAAATAAATATGTTGATTGGGTGGATCCATGCCAAACACATTATTTTTTTTCTCTGTAGAGGCCCTTCTTCTAGATCAGGTGGTGAAGCTCAACTGGCAGAATGCTGAGCGTTCCCATGGTAACGGAGTGGTTCTGGACATGCCCCGCGGCCCTGTCGTTCAACCAGAGGACCTGGAGGATCTAGAGGGGGAGGAGAAGAGAACCCCTGAGCGGGAGGAAGAGCAGAGGGCCAGGGAGGAAGAGGAGGAAGAGGAGGGGAATATATTTGGTGAATCTGAGCCTGAGGAAGAGGAGGAGAAGAGGAGGGGAGGGAAAGAAGAGTCATCATTGTCACCAGAACCTCTGGAATGGTACCTTTTGAAACTCAACCCATCTTTTCACATTACTATGACTGTAAATTGCAACTTCAGTATACTGTACGCTCACCAAAATAACTACAGGCTAATTACTTAACACAATTAATAGTTTTGATATTTGTTTGATGTCTGTTTGTTATTTAGCTCTGAGGAGTTAGGTGAAGTGGCCGCCAGCAGTAAAAACTTTGTCACAGAGGAGGACCTGCTGAAAGATGACCTGAAAAAGAACCGAGTGGAGGAGAGGAAAGAGGAGGAGGATGAAGAGGGAGGAGTACCTGAGGGGGCAGAGCCTCAGGCTGCCCAATCAAAGGCAGATAAGATGAAGGAGGAAGAAGAGGTGGATGATGGACAGCCAGAAGAGTACATCATTGGTGAGGTTAATGTGAAAGCTAGGATGGACAAAGTCAATATAACTATTTGTTTAGCACTTTTGAAATGTACAGAATTCAGAACATGGGCTGTTCTTACAGTATTCTCCCTGTACACCAAGTCAAAACCATAGGATAAATAAAGGGGGCATATAAGCAGAAAATGAAAGCTCTTAAAATATTTGAGAATTACATTTCTCTAAAACAGGTTATAGATAACTTGTGCACCACCAAGTCAGAACAGTAGGTGAAATTAAGAGGGGAAAATATACCAAATTATTAAGGTGAGGCACATGGGCTACTAACATCTTACAACACAACATACACTTATTATTGCTTTCTTAGCTACAGTATACATATCTCCCTGGGATATTACATAATTTATGTAGCAGCATACAATACATTATCGGACCTTGTTGTGCTGTGCTCACTTGAACAGGAAGGTGGCGCGGCGGTCTTTCATGGGCAAATTTTGTCATCAAAGTCTCACATTCTCTGGACTTATGGTGCTTTCAAGACAACTGGGAACTCTGGAAAAAAAGCAAGGTTGACTCATGATAACGTAACTAGAAAGAGGCCGGATTTACAATTCAGAGATGGATGACCATTCAAAACGTATTTTCCCAGTCGGAGCTCGTTTATTTGAGGGGTCTTTGGTCTGGTTTGCTAACTACCTCTCTCAAAGAGTGCAGTGTATAAAGTAAAATAATCTGCTGTCTCAGCCACTGCCTGTCACCAAGGGAGTACCCCAAGGCTGAATCCTAGGCCCCTCAAGACACTTCTCAATTTACATCAACAACATAGCTCAGGCAGCTCTCTCATCCATTTATATGCAGATGATACAGTCTTATACTCAACTGGCCCCTCCACAGATTTTGTGTTAAATGCTCTACAACAAAGATTTCTTAGTGTCCAACAAGCTTTCTCTACCTTTATCCTTGTTCTGAACACCTCCAAAACAAAGGTCATGTGGTCTCTCCACAGGTGTGATTACTACCTCTGAGGGTTTAGAGCTTGAGGGAGTCACCTCATACAAGTACTTGGGAGTATGGCTAGATGGTACACTGTCCTTCTTTCAGCATATATCAAAGCTGCAGGCTAAAGTTAAATCTAGACTTGGTTTCCTCTACCATAATCGCTCCTCTTTCACCCCAGCTGCCAAACTAACCCTGATTCAGATGACTATCCTACCCATGCTAGATTACAGAGACATACTTTATAGATCGGGTGTTCTCGAGCGGCTAGATGTTCCTTACCATTCGGCCATCAGATTTTCCACCAATGCTCCTTATAGGACACATCACTGCACTCTATACTCCTCTGTAAACTGGTCATCTCTGTATACCTGTCGCAAGACCCATTGGTTGATGCTTATTTATCAAACCCTTTTAGGCCTCACTCCCCCCTATCTGAGATATCTACTGCAGTCCTCATCCTCCACATACAACACTCGTTCTGCCAGTCACATTCTGTTGAAGGTCCCCAAAGCACACACATCCCTGGGTCGCACGTCTTTTCAGTTCGCTGCAGCTAGCGACTGGAACAAGCTGCAACAAACACTAAAACTGGACTGTCTTCATTCAAAGACTCAATCATGGGCACTCTTACTGACAGTTGTCGCTGCTTTGCGTGATGTATTGTCATCTCTACCTTCTTGCCCTTTGTGCTGTTGTCTGTGCCCATTCATGTTTGTAACATGTTTTGTGCTGCTACCATGTTGTGTTGCTACCATGTTGTTGTCATGTTACGTCGCTACCATGCTGTGCTGTCATGTGTTGCTGCCTTGCTAT
>CM042393.1:21393555-21491896 GCA_023634145.1 Thymallus thymallus
GACGACTGACTGTATTCCTCTCTCTCTACTGTAGTCTATGACGACTGACTGTATTCCTCTCTCTCTACTGTAGTCTATGATGACTGACTGTATTCCTCTCTCTCTACTGTAGTCTATAATGACTGACTGTATTCCTCTCTCTCTACTGTAGTCTATGATGACTGACTGTATTCCTCTCTCTCTACTGTAGTCTATGACGACTGACTGTATTCCTCTCTCTCTACTGTAGTCTATGATGACTGACTGTATTCCTCTCTCTACTGTAGTCTATGATGACTGACTGTATTCCTCTCTCTCTACTGTAGTCTATGATGACTGACTGTACTCCTGTCTGTCTTCTGTAGTCTATGACGACTGACTGTATTCCTCTCTCTACTGTAGTCTATGATGACTGACTGTATTCCTCTCTCTCTACTGTAGTCTGATGACTGACTGTATTCCTCTCTCTCTACTGTAGTCTATGATGACTGACTGTATTCCTCTCTCTCTACTGTAGTCTATGATGACTGACTGTATTCCTCTCTCTCTACTGTAGTCTATGATGACTGACTGTATTCCTCTCTCTCTACTGTAGTCTATGATGTTACGTTCCGGCTCAAGGAAGTAACAAAAGAAAGGGTTCAGAGTCCAAAAATATATTTAACAATATATTTATTTAAGTCTAGGGGTAAATAGTAAAGAAAATAGTTGGTCAACAGTAAATAAACAAACAAACAATTAAGAGAAAAACAATATGAAGGTCCAGCTCCTCAGCACAACTGCAGGATAGGGGTAGACGCTCCTCCCACAGAGGACAGACATCTTATATCCATCCACAAATTGAAGACAGGTGTGGATCCTTATCTGACAACCTATCAAAAGAAAGAAAAGACAAACAGAAAAAACCCAAAACAAAACTAATCCGTAACACCTCCCCCCTTAAAAAGGGAGAGATTCTCATTAGAAACTCTACCTTATACAATTTCCAATCCCAAAACATACATAAGTTTGAGGGAAAAACAACAACCTTACCGGAGTTAACACCAAGTCATTAACCATTACAACTTTCCCAACTCCCCACATCTCTTGGTTTCGAAACCAGCAATCTCCCGGCGCCTAGAGAAAGCAAAATTAAGGAATGAAAACCAATGAAAGAGAAGAGGAAAATAATGGTCAAAAGACTTATTCTCCACCACATGGGGCACGGGACAAGGCGTCAGCTAAGACATTATCTACGCCTTTCACATGACGAATCTCCAAAGCATAAGGCTGTAAGAAAAGAGACCACCTAATAAGACGCTGATTCGGATTCTGCAGAGAGTGAAGAAATGTAAGAGGGTTATGGTCGGTGTACACCACAGTGGGCATAGTCCCACAAGACACATAAACCTCAAAATGCTGCAGGGACCAAATCAACGCTAACGCCTCTTTCTCGATAGTCGAATAGTTGGTCTGATACGAATTGAATTTCCGTGAAAAATAGCTGACAGGGCGATTGATACCATTCTCATCAACCTGCAGCAGAACAGCTCCTGCTCCAACCTGACTAGCATCCACCTGAAGTTTGAATGGTTTATCAAGTCGAGGAGCTGTCAGAACAGGAGATGACGTGAGCAAGCGTTTAACATTCTCAAAGGCGCTTTCACATTTTGGAGTCCACACAAATTTAGCCTTTGCTTGTAGCAAATCCGTGAGCGGGGCAACAGAAGAAAAGTTGGGACAAAAACTCCTGTAATACCCAGCCATTCCTAAAAATCTCATCAATTCACGTTTAGTCTGAGGGCTAGGAAACTTGTCAATCGCTATGACTTTAGCACGTACAGGTCGCACTTTTCCCATTCCAACAACCTTCCCCAGGTAAGTCACAGTAGCCCTGGCAAACTCACACTTTGCCAGGTTGACTGAGTTTGGCATCTGACAATCGTTCAAACAGTGCACGTATTCGGATAAGGTGTTGATCCCATGTGTCACTATAAACCACAATGTCATCTAGGTACACAGCACAGCCCTCTAAACCAGCGGTCACTCTATTCATTAGCCGCTGGAATGTAGCTGGAGCATTTCTGAGACCAAAACTCATTACGGTGTAAGAATATAGTCCAAATGGTGTAATGAAAGAGGAAATTTCCTGTGCTCGGGTGGTCAAAGGCACTTGCCAGTACCCTTTGAGCAAATCAAATTTACTGACAAAAGTAGCTGATCCAACTTGGTCAACACAGTCTTCCATCCTAGGCAACGGGTATGAGTCAGGTCTAGTTAGGATATTTACTCGTCTATAGTCAGTGCAAAAACGCTGAGTGCCGTCTGGTTTTCCCACTAACAAACAAGGCGAAGCCCAATCTGAAAAGGAAGGCTTTGCTATGTTGTTTTCAAGCATGTAATTGACTTCAGCCTCCAATTTCTGACGTTTGTCAAATGATACACGATAAAATCGTTGCCGGACAGGTTTAACATCACCCACATCTATATCGTGTTCAATCAAGTGTGTACGAGAAGGAGTGTCTGAAAACAGAACAGAAAATTCAGTTAACATAGAATTTAACTCCGAACGTTGTTTGAAAGATAAATGTTCCATCCATCCTTCTAGATTAGCCAAAGTTTCCGAGTTTTTTAGACGAGGTTGTAAAATTACATCATCAGGTGACTTCACATCTGGTTTCACTTCACCTATTTGACTTAAACTAGCTAACGCTACGCAGGATGGGATGACTTCAGGAGCAACATTACGAGAATAAAAGGGCTTTAACAAATTCACATGGCACAACTGAGTACGCTTCCTGCGCTCCGGGGTAGAAAGAATATAATTTTGATCAGACACTTTTCGAAGCACGGTGTAAGGTCCTAAAAACTTCGCACAAAAAGGAGAACCTGGTAAAGGAAATAAAGCTAACACCTGATCTCCTGGACTAAACACGCGAATCTCAGACTTACGATCAAACCAGCATTTCATCTTTTCCTGGGTTTTTCCCAATTTTTCTCTTGCCAATTCCCCAGCCAGAATTAAACGTCGACGAAAACCCTGTATATACTGAATCAGACTCTGTGGTGGCTCCTCCGGTAGAGCATCATTACACAGTACCGCCATTGGTCCCCGTACACAATGTCCAAAGACTAACTGATTGGGACTAAATCCCAAACTCTCCTGGATGACCTCACGTGTGGCCAACAACAACCAAGGTAACCCTTCCTCCCAATCACCTCCTAACTCCGTGCAATATGCCCTCAACAAAGACTTCAGCGTCTGGTGATAACGCTCTAGGGCACCCTGACTTTCTGCATGGTACGCACTTGATCTGTTGTGTCTAATGCCGAGCTGCCGCAACACCCCTTGAAACATGTTAGAGGTGAAATTTGATCCCTGATCACTCTGAACAACTTTTGGAATTCCAAAAATAGATATGAACTGGGATAAGGCTTTTACAACTGATCGAGTGGTGATTGAACGCAAAGGAAAAGCTGCAGGATATCGAGTGCTCTGACACATCACTGTCAATAAGTACACGCTACCAGACTTTGAAGGTGGTAAGGGTCCAACACAATCCACTAACAGATGCTGAAATGGCTGTTCCATAACAGGTATGGGATACAAAGGTACAGGCTTTATGGTCTGATTTGGTTTTCCAGTCAACTGACACGTTGAGCAAGTCTTTATATACTGCCTTACATCACTCTTAATACGAGGCCAGTAAAAATACTGCAGCAAATGTTGGTAGGTCTTATTTACACCCAAATGACCGGACAGCCCACCATGAGCAGACTCTAATACAGAATTTCGCAAAGAAATGGGCACAACTAACTGTATAACTGGTTCAGTCAACCCTCCCTCTATGTTAGAAGTCCACTTCCGCAATAGTACCTCATTCTCAATGAAGTACCCATTAGCGGAGCTCTCTGCAACATCTGGAGACAAAACAGCATCAAACAGAGAGTTCAAAGATGAATCTTCTTTCTGAGCAGACACCCAAACCTGATGGGGAATAGAAGGCAAAGCAAGGAGACCAGGCACTACCCTCTTAGAGGTTAAAACTTCTTTCGAATCATTCAATTTTGCTTCAGCTGATTGTTTACGCATTGTACGCGTGAGTGCACATGACACAAATACCTCTGGATACTGCTGGGAGATATCGGTCTCATCCAATGGAGCAGGACAAGTAGCAACCACAGGTGGAGGTGGAACATCACGCCACACACGGTCACCCGCCAGATTATTCCCCAAAATCACTGAAACTCCTTCCATTGGTAGCGAAGGACGGACTCCCATCACAACTGCTCCATTTACTAAATCAGATTGGAGGAACATGTTATGCAGAGGTACAGACAATGTTTGCAATCCAATGCCGCGAATCAGCACACTGTTTCCTGTATTAGACTCCTGAGTGAAAGGGAGAACAGATTCCAAAATGAATGATTCTGATGCACCAGTGTCTCGAAGAATCTTAATAGGAACCTTCTCAGTACTTCCAAGCAATGACACATAGCCTCCTGTAATGAAGGGAGCATACCCAGCATCTCCAACATTGCAAAATACCGCTGGTTTCTCCAGATTCTGTAAGATATCAAGACAACAGTCAGAATTATCATTCTCTATCTGAACAGATGAAACGGCAAGAGCAGACCTGGGTTCAGATTTAACACGCATCAGTTTTCCTTTAAGTGCTAAACAATCCTTTTTCCAGTGTCCCTTTAAATGACAATAAGCACACTGGTCATTTTTATCAGCATAACTTTTAAAATTCCTCTCACCCTTATTATCAGAAAAGGCATGACGGACAGTTACGCCCTCTGTCGGGCTATCACTAAACTTTAACCTACTTTTCTTGACTTCATATTTATGAGTGAGTACATACTCATCAGTAAGAATGGCAGCCTCTTCCATAGATGTAACATTCCAATCAGTCAGAAAGATGGAAACATGCTCAGACAGAGTGCTTTTAAACTGTTCTAATAGGAACAACTCATGAAGATCTTCACGACTAGTTACACCTGAAGCAGCACACCAGCGATCTAACTGGATTTTTAAGTCTCTCCCAAATTCACAATACGTCTGTTCTGAGGATTTTCGCATGTTCCTGAATTTCTGTCGATAGGCCTCTGGTACCAGCTCATAAGCTTTCAGTACCGCCTCTTTAACCCTTCGGTAACTTTGGCTATCACGAAAACTTAATGAAGAATAAGCTTTTTGTGCCTTACCGGTTAACACACATTGTAACATCAAAGTCTGTTCAGCATCTGGCCATTTCATAACGTCTGCCAAACGCTCGAACAAACTGAAAAATGTGTCTACATCAGTTTCACTAAATTTTGGTATCAGCTTAATATTATTGGCTACGTCCAACCCTTTTTTACCAGACCTGGGTGAACCACTTGCACTGTCCCCCAGTTTACCCTCACCAATTAGCTGAAACCGCATAGCCTCGACCTCCAATTTACGAATTTCAATTTCACGATTCAATTTCACCTTTTCTAGCTCTAAAAGCATTAGTTCTTTTCGTTGCTCAAAAGAGAATGTAGAAGCAGTAATGGAAGATTTTTCAGCGCTCTCATCATCATCATCATCATCACCAACATCCAAAGCAATAGGCTTATCAGGATCAAAGACCTCTAACTTAACTAGAGTGGCCTTAACAATTAGCGCAACAGATTCTTTTAACCTTTTCTCTTTGGTGGTTAAACTGATGTCATACTTAGTGGCCAGCTCCAGCAACTGTTCTTTAGTTAATTGGTCAAACAATTTCTCACTAGGAGACTTCAAAAATAAGTCTAACTCAGTAGCCATTTCCTATTTTATTCAGCAGAACTCGTAATTGTTCACTCTGATTTACAAGCACAAAAAAGTGATTATTCCCCCTACTCTCTCTCTCCTCCCCCTAAAATAACTCAACCCTAATCTTCATGCCTCCACCAAGAGTCAAGTATTTTTAAGCACTCAAATACCGTCAGTTGTATAAACCCACGGACAAACCAGTGAGACATACAATAGCGGCAGTGCTCTCAACTCAGCGTCAGCACAAAAACAACAAACTAAAATAAAAAAACAAATCAACGCGATGCGTTGCTAAACCTACCGGGGAACCTCACTATTTGTGCAACAAAATACAGAGTTCGCTCACAAATTACCTTTCAGCAATACTAGCTAACCGAGCAGAGTACTAGAGTAAACACACCCATCAAAATCCTGCCAAAGCTATCCTATCAGAAGAAACAAACGTTTTTACAACGGGAAATATTAGGAGAAATCAATACACTTACCATATATAATGGTCTATTTCGGTTTCCACTTACTTTCTCTTCAATTGAGCACCATGATGAAGAAAATCCACTGATTTAAAGACACCGAAAACTCTCGCGCACATTTCCCAACAAACACCCACTGTTTGCTAGCGCCAGAACGCCAAGCCACACGCAGGTGAATCAAATGGCAGTCAAATACGCTCCGCCTACACATACACAGGCGCTAGCGAAAAATTTACAAACAATATATTTTTTTTTTCAATAGAAGCTGGACCTTCCGAATTCTAACCAAACAAACTATCCCGGATGAGCCCCCAATTGTTACGTTCCGGCTCAAGGAAGTAACAAAAGAAAGGGTTCAGAGTCCAAAAATATATTTAACAATATATTTATTTAAGTCTAGGGGTAAATAGTAAAGAAAATAGTTGGTCAACAGTAAATAAACAAACAAACAAACAATTAAGAGAAAAACAATATGAAGGTCCAGCTCCTCAGCACAACTGCAGGATAGGGGTAGACGCTCCTCCCGCAGAGGACAGACATCTTATATCCATCCACAAATTGAAGACAGGTGTGGATCCTTATCTGACAACCTATCAAAAGAAAGAAAAGACAAACAGAAAAAACCCAAAACAAAACTAATCCGTAACAATGATGACTGACTGTATTCCTCTCTCTCTACTGTAGTCTATGACGACTGACTGTATTCCTCTCTCTCTACTGTAGTCTATGATGACTGACTGTATTCCTGTCTGTCTTCTGTAGTCTATGACGACTGACTGTATTCCTCTCTCTCTACTGTAGTCTATGACGACTGACTGTATTCCTCTCTCTCTACTGTAGTCTATGATGACTGACTGTATTCCTCTCTCTCTACTGTAGTCTATGATGACTGACTGTATTCCTGTCTGTCTTCTGTAGTCTATGATGACTGACTGTATTCCTCTCTCTCTACTGTAGTCTATGATGACTGACTGTATTCCTGTCTGTCTTCTGTAGTCTATGATGACTGACTGTATTCCTGTCTGTCTTCTGTAGTCTATGACGACTGACTGTATTCCTGTCTGTCTTCTGTAGTCTATGACGACTGACTGTATTCCTCTCTCTCTACTGTAGTCTATGATGACTGACTGTATTCCTCTCTCTCTACTGTAGTCTATGATGACAGACTGTATTCCTGTCTGTCTTCTGTAGTCTATGACGACTGACTGTATTCCTCTCTCTCTACTGTAGTCTATGATGACTGACCGTATTCCTGTCTGTCTTCTGTAGTCTATGACGACTGACTGTATTCCTCTCTCTCTACTGTAGTCTATGATGACTGACTGTATTCCTGTCTGTCTTCTGTAGTCTATGACGACTGACTGTATTCCTCTCTCTCTACTGTAGTCTATGATGACTGACTGTATTCCTGTCTGTCTTCTGTAGTCTATGACGACTGACTGTATTCCTCTCTCTCTACTGTAGTCTATGACGACTGACTGTATTCCTCTCTCTCTACTGTAGTCTATGATGACTGACTGTATTCCTCTCTCTCTACTGTAGTCTATGATGACTGACTGTATTCCTGTCTGTCTTCTGTAGTCTATGACGACTGACTGTATTCCTCTCTCTCTACTGTAGTCTATGATGACTGACTGTATTCCTGTCTGTCTTCTGTAGTCTATGACGACTGACTGTATTCCTCTCTCTCTACTGTAGTCTATGATGACTGACTGTATTCCTCTCTCTCTACTGTAGTCTATGATGACTGACTCTATTCCTCTCTCTCTACTGTAGTCTATGACGACTGACTGTATTCCTGTCTGTCTTCTGTAGTCTATGACGACTGACTGTATTCCTCTCTCTCTACTGTAGTCTATGATGACTGACTGTATTCCTCTCTCTCTACTGTAGTCTATGATGACTGACTGTATTCCTGTCTGTCTTCTGTAGTCTATGACGACTGACTGTATTCCTCTCTCTCTACTGTAGTCTATGATGACTGACTGTATTCCTGTCTGTCTTCTGTAGTCTATGACGACTGACTGTATTCCTCTCTCTCTACTGTAGTCTATGATGACTGACTGTATTCCTCTCTCTCTACTGTAGTCTATGACGACTGACTGTATTCCTCTCTCTCTACTGTAGTCTATGATGACTGACTGTACTCCTCTCTCTCTACTGTAGTCTATGACGACTGACTGTATTCCTCTCTCTCTACTGTAGTCTATGATGACTGACTGTATTCCTGTCTGTCTTCTGTAGTCTATGATGACTGACTGTATTCCTCTCTCTCTACTGTAGTCTATGATGACTGACTGTATTCCTCTCTCTCTACTGTAGTCTATGACGACTGACTGTATTCCTCTCTCTCTACTGTAGTCTATGATGACTGACTGTACTCCTCTCTCTCTACTGTAGTCTATGACGACTGACTGTATTCCTCTCTCTCTACTGTAGTCTATGATGACTGACTGTATTCCTCTCTCTCTACTGTAGTCTATGACGACTGACTGTATTCCTCTCTGTCTACTGTAGTCTATAATGACTGACTGTATTCCTCTCTCTCTACTGTAGTCTATGATGACTGACTGTATTCCTCTCGCTCTACTGTAGTCTATGATGACTGACTGTATTCCTCTCTCTCTACTGTAGTCTATGATGACTGACTGTCTCTCCTCTCTATGTAGTGTGGATGGCGGGGAGCTGTTCGACCGGATCATAGATGAGAACTACAAGCTGACAGAGCTGGACACAGTGCTGTTTATCAAACAGATCTGTGATGGACTACAGTACATGCACAGGATGTACATCCTACACCTCGACCTCAAGGTAGGACAGGACTCACCCTAGCTCATCCCTCTGTCACTCTGTTACTTTCTCTCTCTCTCTCACTCCCTCACTCTCTCACTGTCCTATTGCTTTTTTTTTGTCTGTTTCTATCCAACCTTCCCCATTCCACTCTTTTCAACACTTTACCTTTCTATACACTACCGTTCAAAAGTTTGGGGTCACTTAGAAATGTCCTTGTTTTTTAAAGAAAATATAATTTTTTGTCCATTAAAATAACATCAAATTGATCAGAAATACAGTGTAGACATTGTTAATGTTGTAAATGACTATTGTAGCTGGAAACGGCGGAAACTGCGGAATATCTACATAGATATTATAGCTTCATCGCCCTCATAACTAGTCTAAAGAAAGCCAGTTTTATTGCTTCTTTAATCAGCACAACAGTTTTCAGCTATGCTAACATAACAGGGTTTTCTAATGATCAATTAGCCTTTTAAAATGATAAACTTGGATTAGCTGACACAACGTGCCATTGGAACACAGGAGTGATGGTTGCAGATAATGGGCCTCTGTACGCCTATGTAGATATTCCATTAAAAATCAGGTTCAATAGTCATTATCAACATTAACAATGTCTACACTGTATTTCTAATCATTTTACGTTATTTTAATGGACAAAAAAATAGCTTTTCTTTCAAAAACAAGGACATTTCTAAGTGACCCCAAACTTTGAACGGTAGTGTAGTTGACCCATCCCCATCTTCCTGTCATTGTAGCATAATAGCTTAGCGATGATGCTAATAATTGCATGCTGTTATTTCCTTTGACACACTGTCTTGCATTCTTCAATATCCTTTCCTAGCCCGAGAATATTCTGTGCGTGAGCAGAGCTACGAACAAGATCAAAATTATTGACTTCGGGCTCGCAAGGAGGTAAGGTTCCTGGCTTGATACAGGGTGGCAGGTAGCCTAGCGGTTAAGAACGTTGGGCCAGTAATGGAAAGGTTGCTGGTTTGAATCTTCAAGCTGACTTGGTGAAAAATCAGCTGAGGTGCCCTTAAGCAGGCACTTAACCCTAATTGCTCCTTTAAGTCGCTCTGGATCAGAGTGTCTGCTAAATGACTAAAATGTAATTTCTTAACATTCCCTTTTCTCGCTGTCTCAGGTATAAGCCCAGGGACAAGCTCAGGGTGAACTTCGGAACGCCGGAGTTCCTGGCTCCAGAAGTCATCAACTATGAGTTTGTCTCGTTCCCTACAGACATGTGGAGTCTGGGGGTCATCACATACATGCTGTGAGTCCTGATATCCACTAACAGATACATTGCTGGGGGTCCTGATATCCACAAGCTGTTACATTACTGGGGGTCCTGATATCCACTAACTGTTACTTTACTCTGGGTCCTGATATCCACTAACCAGTACATTACTGGGGATCCTGTTATCCACTAACAAGTACATTACTGGGGATCCTGATATCCACTAACAAGTACATTACTGGGGGTCCTGATATCCACTAACAGTTACATTACTGGGGGTCCTGATAGCCACTAACAGTTACATTACTGAGGGTCCTGATAGCCACTAACAGTTACATTACTGAGGGTCCTGATAGCCACTAACAGTTACATTACTGAGGGTCCTGATAGCCACTAACAGTTACATTACTGGGGGTCCTGATAGCCACTAACAGTTACATTACTGAGGGTCCTGATAGCCACTAACAGTTACGTTACTGGGGATCCTGTTATCCACTAACAAGTACATTACTGGGGGTCCTGATAGCCACTAACAGTTACATTACTGGGGGTCCTGATATCCACTAACAGTTACATTACTGGGGGTCCTGATAGCCACTAACAGTTACATTACTGAGGGTCCTGATAGCCACTAACAGTTACGTTACTGGGGATCCTGTTATCCACTAACAAGTACATTACTGGGGGTCCTGATAGCCACTAACAGTTACATTACTGGGGGTCCTGATATCCACTAACAGTTACATTACTGAGGGTCCTGATAGCCACTAACAGTTACATTACTGGGGGTCCTGATATCCACTAACAGTTACATTACTGAGGGTCCTGATAGCCACTAACAGTTACATTACTGGGGGTCCTGATATCTACTAACAAGTACATTACTGGGGGTCCTGATATCCACTAACAGTTACATTACTGAGGGTCCTGATAGCCACAAACAGTTACATTACTGGGGATCCTGTTATACACTAACAAGTACATTACTGGGGGTCCTGATAGCCACTAACAGTTACATTACTGGGGGTCCTGATATCCACTAACAGTTACATTACTGAGGGTCCTGATAGCCACTAACAGTTACATTACTGGGGGTCCTGATATCCACTAACAGTTACATTACTGAGGGTCCTGATAGCCACTAACAGTTACATTACTGAGGGTCCTGATAGCCACTAACAGTTACGTTACTGGGGGTCCTGATAGCCACTAACAGTTACATTACTGAGGGTCCTGATAGCCACTAACAGTTACGTTACTGGGGGTCCTGATAGCCACTAACAAGTACATTACTGAGGGTCCTGATAGCCACTAACAGTTACATTACTGGGGGTCCTGATATCCACTAACAAGTACATTACTGAGGGTCCTGATAGCCACTAACAGTTACATTACTGGGGGTCCTGATATCCACTAACCGTTACATTACTGGGGGTCCTGATAGCCACTAACAGTTACATTACTGGGGGTCCTGATATCCACTAACAGTTACATTACTGGGGGTCCTGATAGCCACTAACAGTTACATTACTGGGGGTCCTGATATCCACTAACCAGTACATTACTGGGGGTCCTGATAGCCACTAACAGTTACATTACTGGGGATCCAGATATCCACTAACCAATACATTACTGGGGGTCCTGATATCCACTAACAGTTACATTACTGAGGGTCCTGATAGCCACTAACAGTTACATTACTGGGGGTCCTGATATCCACTAACAGTTACATTACTGAGGGTCCTGATAGCCACTAACAGTTACATTACTGGGGGTCCTGATATCCACTAACAGTTACATTACTGGGGGTCCTGATATCCACTAACCAGTACATTACTGGGGGTCCTGATAGCCACTAACAGTTACATTACTGGGGGTCCTGATATCCACTAACCAGTACATTACTGGGGGTCCTGATAGCCACTAACAGTTACATTACTGGGGATCCAGATATCCACTAACCAATACATTACTGGGGGTCCTGATATCCACTAACCGTTACATTCTTATGCTCACATATTGTACCTGTTTTTATAGTTTTTCTTTAACCAGGAAAATGGCCTTGAGGTTAAAAACCTATTTTCCGAGGGGGACCTCACAAGAAGTCAGCAGGTAGTAGTCAGTGCGTACATACACAACCCAGGAACACACTATACAATGCATCCTTTTCTCCAGGCTGACTGGTCTGTCTCCGTTCCTGGGGGACGATGACAATGAGACTCTGAACAACATCCTGGCCTGTCAGTGGAACTTTGAGGAGGAGGAGTTTACAGACATCTCTGAGGAGGCCAAAGACTTCATCACACGCCTGTTGGTCAAGAGCAAGAGGTGAGGTGTACCGTGTGTACTGTGTGTGTGTGTGTGTGTGTGTGTGTGTGTGTGTGTGTGTGTGTGTGTGTGTGTGTGTTGACAACTGTGTTGTAGTTCTCTAAAGTTGTATTATTATGCAGCTGTGGACCTGTGTATCCCTGTGATAGTATTGTGTGTGTTTTCTAGTTGGAGGATGAGTGCCTCACAGTCACTGAAACATTCCTGGCTGTCGGATCGCAATCTTCACTATCGCCTGCATCAGCAGGTAGAACATACACACACACACACACACACACACACACACACACACACAGACACAGACACAGACACACACACACACACACAGACACATAGACACACACACACACACACACACACACACACACACACACACACACACACACACACACACACACACACACACACACACACACACACACTTTCCGACCTAGAGACTTTTTAGCATTTTAATGCTTGGATGGATTAAACCCATTTTTATCACTAAACACTAATATGGTGAATACACTGTACCTTTTTCTTACAGAAAGATAAGTGCCTCTCAACACACCCTTACCCTCCCCGGAGATCTAGACAGGTAATCCCTCAACACACCCTTACCCTCCCCAGGGATCTAGACAGGTAATCCCTCAGCACACCCTTACCCTCCCCGGGGATCTAGACAGGTAATCCCTCAACACACCCTTACCCTCCCTGGAGATCTAGACAGGTAATCCCTCAACACACCCTTACCCTCCCCGGGGATCTAGACAGGTAATCCCTCAGCACACCCTTACCCTCCCCGGGGATCTAGACAGGTAATCCCTCAATACACCCTTACCCTCCCCGGAGATCTAGACAGGTAATCCCTCAACACACCCTTACCCTCCCCGGAGATCTAGACAGGTAATCCCTCAACACACCCTTACCCACCCCGGGGATCTAGACAGGTAATCCCTCAACACACCCTTACCCTTCCCTGGGGATCTAGACAGGTAAACCCTGAAAACCACCCAGCCCATCATATCACAAACTTTCGGGACTTTCCATTCATCTTCAGCTACTGTATACCTTACATCTACACTGAACAAAAATATAAATCCAACATGTAAGGTGCTGGTCCCATGTTTTATGAGCTAAAATAAATAATCCCAGACATTTTACATACAAACATTTTTTTTGCACAGATTTGTCTATATCCCTTTTAGTGAGCATTTGTCCTTTGTCCCAAGATAATCCATCCACCTGACAGGTGTGGCATATCAAGAAGCTGATTAAACAGGTGCACCTTGTGCTGGGGACAATAAAAGGCCACTTTAAAGTGTGCAGTTTTGTCACACGCACAATGCCACAGATGTCAAATCAAATCAAATGTTATTGGTCACATACACATGGTTAGCAGATGTTATTGCGAGTGAAGCGAAATGCTTGGGCTTCTAGCTCCGACAGTGCAGTACCATCTAACAATAATGTCTAACAGTTTCACAACATATAACACACATGCATCTAAGTAAGAAAGGATTGAGAATATATACATATGCCAGGGCGGCATTGGACTAAGAGCCAGTGGAATAGTAAGCTTTAAAGTATACAATATACACATAAGAGATTGGTGATGCAGTATGTAAACACGATTAGGTGACTAAGATACCAAGAATAGTATAGCGTACAGTTAGACATATGAGATGAGTGGTGCAAGCTACAGAAACATTATTAAAGTGACTAGTGTTTCATTCCTTAAGTGGCCGGTGCTTTCTAATCTCAAATCAAATCAAATGTTATTGGTCACATACACATGTTTAGCAGATGTTAATGCCGGTGTCGCAAAATGCTTTTGCTTCTAGTTCCGACAGTGCAGTATATCTAACAGTATGAATGAATAAGGCCTATATACTGTACATATGGACTAAAATCCAGAAGAAGAGTATTGAATACAGTATATACAAATGAGATAGGGATCGCAAGATATGTAAACATTGTTTAAATGACTGTTACCAAAGGATAGCATAGAATACAGTATATACAGCGGGTGAAATAAGTATTGAACACGTCACCATGTTTCTCAGTAAATATATTTCCAAAGGTGCTATTGACATGACATTTTCACCAGATGTTGGTAACAACCCAAGTAATCCATAAATACAAAGAAACCTAAACAAATAAGTTCAGAAATTCATTTATGTGTAATAATGTGAAATGACACAGGGAAAAAGTATTGAACACATGAAGAAAGGGAGGTTCAAAAAGGCATGGAAAGCCAAGACAACAGCTGAAAACTATCAGTAATTAAAAAGCAATCCAGCCCCCTGTCAGTGCAAATTAATATCAGCTGGTTCAGTCCCAACTGATGGCCTACAAAAAGGTCTCATTGCCAAGGTGTCTCACACGACACATCTCATGATGGGTAAAAGCAAAGAGCTGTCTCAAGACATTCGCAACCTAATTGTTGCAAAACATAATGATGGCATTGGTTATAGGCGCATTTCTAAGCTTCTGAATGTTCCAGTGAGCACTGTTGGGGCCATAATACGGAAGTGGAAAGACAATCATTTCACCATAAATTTGCTCCTCGCTTAACCAGGTGCTCCTCGTAAATTTACCCATTCATCCTTCCTTCAATTATGCGAAGTTTGCCAGTACCATTTGCTGAAAAGCAGCCCCACACCATGATGTTCCCACCTCCAAACTTCACTGTTGGTATGGTGTTTTTAGGGTGATGTGCAGTGCCATTTCTCCTCCAAACATGGTGTGTATTAAGACAGTTCAATTTTGCTCTCATCTGACCACACTATATTCTCCCAGTATTTCACTGGCTTTTCCAAATGTTGTGCAGCAAACTTTAAACGAGCTTCAACATGCTTTTTTTTCAGCAATGGAGTCTTGCGTGGTGAGCGTGCATACAGGCCTTGGCGGTGGAGTGCATTACTTAATGGTTTCTTTGAGACAACAGTACCTGCTAATTGCAGGTCTTTTTGAAGCTCTCCACAAGTGGTCCTTGGCTCTTGGACAACTCTTCTGATTATTCTTTTCACTCCTCTGTCAGAAATCTTGCGAGGAGCATCTGGTCGAGATAAATTTATGGTGAAATGATTGTCTTTCCACTTCTGTATTATGGCCCCAACAGTGCTCACTGGAACATTCAGAACCTTAGAAATGCGCCTATAACCAATGCCATCATTATGTTTTGCAACAATTAGGTTGCGAATGTCTTGAGACAGCTCTTTCCTTTTACCCATCATGAGATGTGTCTTGTGTGACACCTTGGCATTGAGACCTTTTTGTAGGCCATCAGTTGGGACTGAACCAGCTGATATTAATTTGCACTGACAGGGGGCTGGATTGCTTTTTAATTACTGATAGTTTTCAGCTGTTGTCTTGGCTTTCCATGCCTTTTTTAACCTCCCTTTCTTCATGTGTTCAATACTTTTTCCCTGTGTCATTTCACATTATTACACATAACTTAATTTCTGAACTTATTTGTTTTGGTTTCTTTGTATGTATGGATTACTTGGGTTGTTACCAACATCTGGTGAAACTTTCATGTCAATAGCACCTTTGGAAATATATTTACTGAGAAAAATGGTGACGTGTTCAATACTTATTTCACCCGTTTTACATATGGGATGAGTGATGCCAGATATGTAAACATTATAAACATTATTAAAGTGGCTTGTGTTCCATTCCTTAAAGTGACCAGTGATTTATACTCTGTGCCTTTAGGCAGCAGCCTCTAATGTGCTAGTGGTGACTGTTAAGATGTCTGATGACCTTGAGGTAGAAGCTGTTTTTCAATCTCTCGGTCCCAGCTTTGATGCACCTGTACTGACCTTGCCTTCTGGATGACAGCAGGGTGAACAGGCAGTGGCTTGGGTGGTTGATGTCCTTGATGATATTTTTGGCATCGGGTGCTGTAGGTGTTCTGGAGGGCGGGTAGTTTGCCCCCGGTAATGCGTTGGGCAGACCGTACCACCATCTGGAGAGCCTTGCGGTTGTGGGCGGTGCAGTTGCCATACCAGGTGGCGATACAGCCGACAGGATGCTTTAGATTTTGCATCTGTAAAAGTTTGTGAGGGTTTTAGGTGTTAAGCCAAATTTCTTTAGCCTCCTGAGGTTGAAGAGGCTCTGTTGCACCTTCTTCACCACACTGTCTGTGTGGGTGGACCATTTCAGTTTATCAGTGATGTGTACGCCAAGGAACTTGAAGTTTTCCACTGCGTTGATGTGAATAGGGGGGTGCACCTTCTGCTGTTTCCTGAAGTCCACGATCATCTCCTTTGATTCTTTGACGTTGAGTGAGAGGTTGTTTTCCTGACACCACACTTCCAGAGCCCCCACCTCTTCCCTGTAGGCTGTCTCGTCATTGTTGGTAATCAGGACTGCTACTGTTGTGTCGTCTGCAAACTTGATGATTGAGTTGGAGGCGTGTTTGGCCATGCAGTCATGGGTAAACAGGGAGTACAGCAGTGGGCTGAGTACGCATCCTTGTGGGGCCCCAGTGTTGAGGTTTTGAGGGAGCATGCAATTGTCATGCTGACTATAGGAATGTCCACCAGAGCTGTTGCCAGAGAATGTAAGGTTAATTTCTCTATCATAAGCTGCCACCGTCGTGGTTTGAGAAAATTTGCCAGTATATCCAACAGGCCTCACAACCGCAGACCATATGTAACCACGCCAGCCTAGGACCTCCACATCTGGCTTCTTCACCTGTCTGGGCCTGGCTCCCCAGTGGACAGGCCTGGCTGCCAAGTGGGTGGGCCTATGCCCTCCCAGGCCCACCTATGGCTGCACCCCTGCCAAGTCATGTGAAATCCATAGATTAGGGCCTAATTCATGTATTTAAATGGACTGATTTCTTTATATGAACTGTAACTCTTTGAAATTGTTGCTTGTTGTGTTTATATTTTTGTTCAGTAAATATCCATAAATGTACTGTAAATGCCAAACATTGGGGTCTTATCGTCTCTCTTTTGTGTTGGTTTAGTCTCCCATCCAGAACGAGAGTCCCCTCCTAAATGACTCCCAAGACCCTGTGGACGCCTTATGATGACACAGGATCGGTAACTTTTGATGACACTGGGGCCAGGGCCAGGGCTCAACACTGGACCAACACTGCCATACCTCTATGGCTACTGGATTACTGCTCTCTGTTCTGCCTCGCATCTGTTAGCTTACCTCTGCAGCTTGTGTAACAAAGTTAAGAACGTACCGTAAACTCACTCCACAGCTAGCTTGAAATTAATTAGATAATTTTCGATAGCGCCAATGGTTGGTACGTTTTCAAGGAGGGCGGTCACTATAAAACGCACTTTAATGTATCACTATCAAATACAAACAGAACCACTTTTTCAACAATAATATTTATTATATTTTCAGTTTACTGTGGATTTCAAATAACTTAGCATAGGCCTAGTTTACGATGTCTTACCATACCATTGCAAGTTTATTTGTTTGCTGGGTTTTGATTTAAAATAAAGGTGTGGGTGCCATTTATTTTCCTGGTATTGTAAAGGTTTAGTTTCTATAGAGTTAGGAACACCTTTCTCCTTGATTTGCCCCATCAAACTTTAAATGGATTACATTCATTCAAATAAATCAATCGTTATCAATCCAGGTAAACATAAACTTGTCTATTAGACATTATTCCTCACTAATTGCTCATTCTGCTGCTCTGCCCGTTGCTACAGACTTTAATTTCTCCTGGAGCCGCTACTGTGAATATACTGTAAAACCGCCTCTTCTGTGCCTGCATGCTTTTGGCTTGACCTCAACCTTCTACCTTTCTTTGCTTTCGCCCTTTGGAGAAGCCCTCTCACCTTCCATGAAGGCATATTACTGATTAACGAAACACTACCTATGTGATTTCATAACTCATGTTTATTGCTGAAGTTAGTAGCATACGTGCCAGTCTGTTTGTGCTGTCATGCCGACTCCTTGTCACTCCTTGTCATGCCACATATTTGCACTACCCTTCCGACTGGGCACACAATGAAATTACGTTGACCCAACGTGGAATAGACGTTGAAATTGATGTCTGTTCCCAGTGGGTTGTGATTGGAGGGTAGCTGTGAGGGTTATTGAATTAGGGTCAAATCCTCTGTTGACACATTATAAGCTTGATGAAAACAGAGGATTTGATCCTGATTTCTGATTGCTGTGAGACCAGACTGTTTGGCTTGACAATGAGCAATGGAGTTGGCAAGAGCAACAACAGATCTGCGACCAGGCTATGGAGTTAGTTCTTATGTTCATGAATTATCTTGGTTCTTAACTGGATTTTTACTTGAAATGCAAGGCTTGTGGGTTAATTATTACATTATACATTGTTTATTTACTTGTTTGTGTTCTATTGACTGAATTTGAAGTGTTTGAGTCATTTTATTGTAGGTCTAAATAAATCAAACAATGTCTGTGTAATAGACTCACTATTTTCAAACTTTGGGTTAATTATTACTTGGTCTGATATTGGTTGATTTAATTAATAATTGATTGTCAGATGTGCCCTCCCTGGAATCAATTGTTCTCATTATACAGTTGTGATTTTGTGTCATTTTTGTGTCATTAAGAAACATAATTCTAGTTAGAAATGTATATAAATAAATATAGACTGAAATTACTTTTGTTGCTCTGGTTTTATTCTACTACGCAATGCAAAGATTACTTTGTTTGACCATTTAGAGATAGTTCATTGAAAAATAGGAAAAGTGCGGATAGAATGATAATCCTTTCTATGATCATCATTTTGACAAGGCCATGCGGCAGGTAGCCTAGTGGTTAGAGCACTGCGCCTGTAACCGAAAGGTCTGGTTCTAATACCCCAGCTGAGAAGGTGAAAAACCTATCGATGTGTCCTTGAGCAAGGCACTTAACCCTAATTTGCTCAACGGGTGCTGTACTACTATGGCTCAACTTGTAGGTAGGCCGCCATTGTAAATAAGAATTTGTTCTTAACTGCCTAGTTAAATAAATATCATTTGGAGACCGTATTCAGGTTATGTCTAATAATGGCCACTAGGGAGCAGTATCGGACAAGGACAGTCAGTCAACCCTCACACTGATCACCAGCAGGCTAGAGACTCATAATTCAAGCAGGCCAAAGCCCTAGTCCAGTGTCTCCCAAACTCGGTCCTTGGGACCCCAAGGGGTGCACGTCTTGTTTTTTTCCCTAACACTACACCACTGATTCAAAGCTTGATGATTAGTTGACTATTTGAAGCAGCTGTGTAGTGGTAGTGCAAAAATCAAAAAGTGCACCCCTTGGGGTCCCCAGGACCGAGTCTGGGAAACCCTGCCCTAGTCCCTACACTGCACTGAAGCCTGTGTCTGATTTGTTAAAGTCCCTATCATGTTTAAAGTCCTTTGAAATATAAGATATTGACTACAGTAAAAGTTGTTGCCTGAATGTGGAGAGAACAAATGGACCCTATACATATATTCTGGAAAGTGGGCTAGGACAAAAACATTTTAACACTACTTCTTCAATACCTGTTTATATTCGGCCTTTTCTTTTTTACTCACCCCAATCATTGAGAGAATACGTGATCCTATATGACCATCCTACAGGTCTACTATCAGGCCTACAGTATGTGATCCTATATGACCATCCTACAGGTCTACTATCAGGCCTAGAGTACGTGATCCTATACGACCATCCTACAAGTCTGCTGTTAGATGGTGGGCTGCATGATGAGACCACAGGACCTGACTTCTCACCATGGGTGTGCAGCTTTAGACCATGGGTGTGCAGCTTGTGCTCCTTGAGCCCTGCCTCCAGGTATTTACCTAGAAACTAGGCCCTGAGCGCAGCGGCAGTGGGATACGTTGCGTCACGCAGAGCAAGATCAAAGCGGCAGGTTCTAGACGTAATTAGGCCCTCCAACTGAGAAGCCAGTATATTCACTTCACTACACTCACCTGAACAAATAAACCCTGAAGGGATGGAGGGATGGGGGCGTTTTGACCATAGAGAGAGGGGGCCAGGGGGTGGGGGCGTGGAGTGTGTAGCCAAGGAGGAATGTTTTTCAGAATGTGTGAAGTCTTCATGAGTTCTCAAACTTGGACCCCACACACACTGACTCACTGAATTCTCAATCGCAATACGATAGGCCTACAACATAGAAAGGGTGGGTGGGAGGTGGTGGGGTGGGGGGGTGTTAAGGGACTGGTTGGAGGATGATTCTGATCTATTTCTACTGACATCCAGAACTCAATCAGTCAACCTTTAAACATAAACAAATTTCCTCTAATTGATTTTAATTAAATCTATCTGACATGTTTATTAAGTGAGTGTCTGAACCGGGTTTCAGTAAAATAGACAGGCAGACACATGCTTTCTATTCTACCAGTAATGGGATAAGTGGAGCATAGTCAATGAAATGAAAAGGTTCTCACCATTGAGAACAGAACAGAACTGATCTAAAACAGACTGTGTGGGTGAGAGGTGGATACATGCCATAGGAACCATCATAAACTAATTCTGGTTAGCCTACAGTACACAGATGACATAACCCACAAAGGTCAGGTAGCTAAGTTTATATGTAAATACATCGACACGTATCATTATACCAAGCAGTAAGCACACAAATGGATGTGGGTGTGCGTAAACATACCGGATATGTATGTGTGTTTTTTTGCGTGTGCATTTGTTGATTTGAATTGCAAATAAAAGTGGAACACTACCACACTCTAACTGCTAGGCTACCTACCTAGACAGGTCTAATGCCGCGTTCACGTGCTAGTCGGAACTAGGAAACTCTGAAATTTCCGACTTGCTAACTGGTTGTAGATATACATGTGCCACATTCAACCAGTTGAACATTTCTAAATTTCCTAGTTCCGACTAGCACGTGAACACAGCATGAGCCTTGGTCCTGTCAATCAACATGACCTCATCACCACTGAGACTGGATTAGTATAGGGGGGTGGCTATGGTGTGTGTGTGTGGTGGGGGATTCCACTCTCCTGTCAGTGTTTTGTATTGAGTACTGATTGTAACCTGCCACATCACCTTCACTGTGAAGGCTTAGTCACCTGTCAGATGATCATCTCGCATGCCAGACTTTACAAAAAGGTTTGTAGGAGGTTTGTGGTATATGCATTAATCGAGACACACTCGTCTGGCTCACTGACATTACAAGTCAGCACACCTTGTCTGAATCCAGGCTGATCTACTAGGAATCTACACACACCCACTGCTTCAGAGTGAGAAGAGGACTCAAAGAAATCCACTCTCCTCTTGCAGTGTCTAGAGGACAAAAGGATCAACACTCCTTCCTTCTGTTTTTTCCTCCTTCCTTCTTTCTCACTGCCTATCATCTGGTGTGCATTACCTTCAGTGAGGTCAGCCAGGTAGGAGTCAGTCCTGTCAGCCAGGTAGGAGTCAGTCCTGTCAGCCAGGTAGGAGTCAGTCCTGTCAGACAGGTAGGAGTCAGTCCTGTCAGCCAGGTAGGAGTCAGTCCTGTCAGCCAGGTAGGAGTCAGTCCTGTCAGACAGGTAGGAGTCAATCCTGTCAGCCAGGTAGGAGTCAGTCCTGTCAGCCAGGTAGGAGTCAGTCCTGTCAGCCAGGTAGTAGTCAGTCCTGTCAGCCAGGTAGGAGTCAGTCCTGTCAGCCAGGTAGGAGCCAGTCCTGTCAGCCAGGTAGGAGTCAGTCCTGTCAGCCAGGTAGGAGTCAGTCCTGTCAGCCAGGTAGGAGAAAGTCCTGTCAGCCAGGTATGAGTCAGTCCTGTCAGCCAGGTAGGAGTCAGACCTGTCAGCCAGGTATGAGTCAGTCCTATCAGCCAGGTATGAGTCAGTCCTGTCAGCCAGGTAGAAGCCAGTCCTGTCAGCCAGGTATGAGTCAGTCCTGTCAGCCAGGTAAGAGTCAGTCCTGTCAGCCAGGTATGAGTCAGTCCTGTCAGAGGAAGACAGATAGAATGACTGAGGGAGACAGATGGAGGGAGGGAAAGGGAGGAATGACAGCGAGACAATGCTACAGACATTCATACAAAATGGTATGACATGTAACTGAAAATGGCAGTTACAAATGATGCATTACTGTCAACTAAAGAATGTAGGTGTAACATTGTCATATCATTGCTTTGACATTTGATAACATAGATAACACACCTTTAACTACCGGATAGCATGCTATCATGTTCAAAGGAGTTTGGGCGAACCAGCTCAACGAGACGCTCTGCTTTTATGAGCAGTGGATTCTCAGTAAAAGGGTTCAACAGAGGATGAGTGAGGGGGAATATCTATATTTTATGAATAGGTCTTGATCCCCTCTCCTCAAATCAAATCAAAATGTATTGGTCACGTGCACTGAATACAGGGTATAAACGGTACAGTGAAATGCTTTAAGAAATAAAAAAAAAGTTAAAATAAGTAGTAAAAAGTGTGTAGTGAAATGGTTGAGCAACTAAAATAGTAGCAGGAACGGTGACTGTGTGTGTGCGTGAAGTGTGTGTGTGTGTGTGTGTGTGTGTGTGTGTGTGTGTGTGTGTGTGTGTGTGTGTGTGTGTGTGTGTGTGTGTGTGTGTGTGTGTGTGTGCGTGAAGTGTGTGTGTGTGTGTGTGTGTGTGTGTGTGTGTGTGTGTGTGTGTGTGTGTGTGTGTGTGCGTGAAGTGTGTGTGTGTGTGTGTGTGTGTGTGTAAGGGTGGGTGGGTGAGAATCTCTTCTCTTAAGGTGCAGGTGTGAAGAGAGTCATTAAAAAGTCAACAGCCCCTAAAGGTGCGGTGCTGGTGAATACAGGGCTGTGCAGGTAGACAGCTTGGGGTTAGCTGGTCAGCCGTCTTATGGCCAGGAGGTAGAAGCTGTCTCGGAACCTGTTGGTCCGAGACCTGATGCTCCGGTACTGCCTGCCAGAAGGTAATGGAGAGGGCAGTCCATGGCTGGGGTGGCTGGTGTCCTTAGCAATCTTCCGGCCCTTCCTCAAATACCGCCCGGTGTAGATGTTCTGCAGGGTTTGGAGCTTGCCCCCAGTGATGGACTCTGCAGTTTTCACCACCCTCTGTAGAGCCTTGCGGTTCAGGGCAGTGCAGTTGCCGTACCAGGCTGTGATGCATCCAGACAGAATGCTCTCAATGGTGCACCTGTGAAAGTTCCTTAGGGGCCATGTCAAACCTCTTCAGCCACCTGAGGTAGAAAAGGCGCTGTTGGGCCTTTTTCATGGCTGTGCTTGTGTGGTTGGTCCATGTCAGATCCTCTGTGATGTGTACACGAGGAATTTGAAGCTCTCGACCCTCTTAACTGCAGCCCTGTCAATGCCCCCCCCCCCTGACCTTTGAACAGAGATCAAAGGTCAGAGGTCAGGTCATGTGGGAACATATAGGGTTTGATTGGGATACAGCTAATACGTTGTATTACTCTTAGCATGCACACATTGAGCCAAGCAGTTATTTGATCCATCCAGCACTCCTCTCCTCTCCTCTCCTCTCCTCTCCTCTCCACTCTCCCTGGCCCTTTGGGGTCTGGGGCTATAGGAACCAGGGCTAACTGGATATCTGTGTGACAGCCTCCCAGCACACACACAGACCGCCCAGAGCCTTCAGGGCTGGTCAGGGGCCCAGAGCCTCCAGGGCAAGTCAGGGGCCAACGCCAAAACGGTGAGAAACTCAATTTGAGACCAGAAAAAAAAGACAGATAACTTGATCCTACCACGCACACACAGGCGCACGCACGCACATGCACACACATACACACACTGCAATCTAAGAGAGCGGAATCAAAACCAGCTGGACAAACAGAGAGCAAGGGATTCTCTCAGTCAAGAGATAGAGACCACCACAGAACATGGACGTGCATACATCTGTCACATATCATTAGTAATAGCAGCACCACCTCGAGTGTAGCAGTATTAGTAGTAGAACTACTGATATTGACAGTGGTGTAGTCGTGTTGTATTATAAATCTTACATACATTATGTAGGATCATAATTTGAGCCAGTTTGCTACAGCAAATGTGAAATATTATGTGGATTATAATGGATATTTTTGTAAATTTTTCATAAGCAAAAATTAGGTCTAAAATGTAAAAGTGGACATTACAAACTTCAGAAGCCTTTTAAAATCTCAAATACACTAGAAGTAAAAAATTCCCTGTTTTGCAGGAAGGTTCTCCTGCAGTAGGGTGATCAAATTAAGATCCTAGATCTGTAGTAGTTCTGGGTTATCATGAAATGATTTGAGCTGAAGGTCGGTGTATTTGTGTATTTGTGCTTATACGTCTGATTTGACATGGGTGTCGCCTCTGAGGTATATTGTGTTTACAGCAGCAAGGGGAGGTCAAAGGTGAGAACCTGCCTGAAGATATGTGTGGCCCACACACACACACACAGTAGTGGTGTGAAGGGCTTCTCTCCTCTGCTTCTACACATTAAGACACACACACAGTGAGACTCACATACCAAGACATACCGAGACACACACAGGCAGGAAGTGAGATGAAAAGATCAAACCAGAGGAAAAGGAATCCCACTGGACACAGATGTCAATTCAACGTCGATTTCAAGTTGATTCAATGTAATTTCATTGAAATGACATGGAAACAACATTGATTCAACCAGTGTGTGCCCATTTGGATGGCTCTAAGTTTTTCTCTTTTGATTGGGCAGGGTGGACGGACAGCCTCTGTGGTTCTCAGGACACCCAGGCAGGTGATTTTTATTTGGAAGGCCGATGAGATGGTGTTTACATTTAGGCCAGGCAGTGACTGAGCACTTTCATAATGTTACAGACAGGCTGAGGTTGTGTCCTAAATATGAGATTGTTCCCTATGTAATGCACTACTTTGACCAGAGCAGTGCACTAAATAAGGAATAGGTTACCATTTGGGACGTAGACTGAGACACCAACCCACTTTGGGATGGATGTTTTTATACAAAGTCACATTTTACTCAGAACGATAAAGGATTATGATATTTGCTCAGTGTATTTTATTTCCCCTTAAGGTATTTTCTGTTACCCCAAATGTTCGAACTAACTGGTTATGCCTGCCTGTCAAGTTGGTATAGAATGATCGGGAGACAGGTGCAGGAATGCGTAATAGGGGGTTTAATTTACAACCCAAAACAAGCACGTATACAAAACACAGGGTTGAGAACCAAACAATAAGGTGAGGAGTACCTTGAATAAATACACTGGGCGAGACTCGAAAACACAAGTGCACAATGATACAACACGGGACGAGATCCACAATCATATCTGCACAATACACGCGGCAGCGAAAGCCAAAATAACAAAGCACAGGTACTCACACGACCAACAGACATGAAAACAATAATCGACAACCCAATGGTGAAACAAAGGGCACAATTAGACAAATACTAATCAGACTAATCAGGGGGAGATGGGAACCAGGTGTGAGAAAACCGGAGTTGAATTTGCGACAGTCAAGGTGCAGGTTGTTGTTCAACCTGCTGAATGTCATGGATTATTCTCATATCAGTTGATAGTGATTGACTACAAAATGGAGGTAAAGGACTGAAGACACACTGAAACACAACCCTGCCAAGCCGCACCAACTTGACGGAGGAAACACCGTGTCAGTGTGCACGCGCCTGGCCCGCCACAGGAGTTGCTAGAGCGGGATGGGACAAGGTCTTTTTGTTTTGTCTTCCTACGAGCCTCTTGGACTGGTGTTTACAGAACATTTGGTGCTGTCTGATAAGGATATTAAGGGCCAACACACTATCACAGCTTATTGTGAAATAAACAGTGGTGTAAAGTACTTTCAAGTAACACTTAAGTAGTTTTTTTTGGTATCTGTACTTTACTTTACTATTTTTATTTTTGACAACTTTTACTTTTACTTCACTACATTACTAAAGAAAATTACTTTTTACTCCATACATTTTCCCTGACATCCAAAAGTACTACCTCTGATCTGGCAGACTCACTAAACACATGCTTTGTTTGTAAATTATGTCTAGTTGAGTCATTTTCTATTAATGTATCTTTACTTTTACAATTGAGTACTTTTTCCACCACTGGAAATAGACACAAATGACTTTTTAGAAATGTGTTTATAAAGGCACACAAAAAAGTATTTATTGTATGCATTACACCATTTTCTTCATAACGCATATGTACATTACAAAATGTTCTTACGAATTCCAATATGTTGTGGCTAACACTAGCTACTGTAGGCTAGGGGTTAAGTTCAAAAGTTAGGGTTAGGGATTAAGTTTAGAGTTAGGGTTAGGGTTAAGTAACATGCTAACTAAGTAGTTTAAAATAAATAGGTAGTTGCAAAGTTGCTAATTAGCTAAAATGCTAATGCTGTCCATGATGTGATTCGAACGTGCAACGTTGGGGCTGCTAAACCTTCGCAATATATGCCCACCCATCCTCCCCAACCAATCTTGGTCCCATCGTTTCTGGCTTAAGTAGCCTACTGTCTTTATCTGTGATTGATTCCCTATATAGTGCACACTACTTAAAAGTAGTGCACTTTATAGGTAATATGGTGCCATTTGGGAGGCAGAAATGGTCTCGTGATTTGTCTGTGCTGCAAAAGAAATATCCCTACAGGGAGGACAAAGATGAACCGAGTTAGATTAACAACAGTAGTCTTGAACTGTCAACTAACTTACTGCAAGCTATGACATTTCACCTACAAACACATTTCAAATTCAGTGCTTGATAAGAAGCCTGAATGTAAGACCTTGGATTTTCTGAATTGAAAGGAAATTGACAGGTGAAACACTGGGCTAAAAATGCTTATCTGAACGATGTTAAGACACTGTTGACTCAGTAGTCGGCTGTCCTTTATATGGGCTCTGAATGTGTTGATCTATATCAATAAAGCACTGTGTCAATATTGCCTGGCCTGGCCTGGCCCTAACTGGCTAGTTTACGTCACTGACGGGATGTCTTCTCATGCTCAAGGCTGCCAGGAACGATTGGTAAGTCAGAGGGTTTGCCGAGAAAAGGTTTGTCATACACATTTACTAGGCCTATTGGCGAGGTTTACGAAACTGTGGCCGCATCCGGTACCACACACTAACAGGATTTGATCAGCAGACACACTACACACACATAAAGACATTTACACAGTGCATTATTATTCTTCTTAGAGGCGGGGTTGTAATGTTATACTCTATTGGTTTTCATTGGCCCATGTAGAGTAGTTCTGCATCCATGCACAGTGTGCTAACTTTAGCTGCACACACATGCTGCTATCTCCTGTGAGATGACTGGCTATAGCTACACACTTGGCTCTCCTTTAGAAACAGTCACTATCGGTGTGTGTGTGTGTGTGTGTGTGTGTGTGTAAGAAACATTTCCAGGGGCACAAAAAGGAGAGAGCAGTCGTTGGTAATATAAACAAATATTCTATCCGGTTTATTGCAATTTTTAACAGGGAGACACCTCCAGAATAGAAGCAGAACAAATGTCTAGCTGGCCTCTTGGAGACAGGTCCTTAATATTCCAATCAGAATATAAAATGTCTAGCTGGCCTCTTGGAGACAGGTCCTTAATATTCCAATCAGAATATAAAATGTCTAGCTGGCCTCTTGGAGACAGGTCCTTAATATTCCAATCAGAATATAAAATGTCTAGCTGGTGTCACAGTGCGTAGTATTTAAGGGACGATAGACGGAGCGCTGGTGAAGTGTCATCCTTTTTATTGAATGAGTTGTTCTCTCGAGGCATAAAATAAAAAGGAGAGTATAATAAACAAAAACACAGTGACTTACTTTGCTTGGCTACAGGCAGTGCAGACTAGCAGGAACAATGATCCACACACAGGTGGATTTGTGTTGGGCTTAAATACTATCCCCAATCAGAGACAACGCTATACAGCTGTCTCTGATTGGGGATGATCATCTCCCTAATAATGTGTGATGACTTGGTTGTGTGCCTCTCTCCTCCCCTAGGTGGGAGTAAGAGGCCTTACCACAACCAAGCCATCACAGTACCCCCCCCCCAAGGTGCGGACTCCCGATCGCACACACAATCCCCCCCTTCCTGAAAGACAAAAAAAAAAAATGTCCAAAAACTAGGGGGGACATGGCGGGGTACTGAGGTGGTTGCTGGTGGGGGCTCCGGTTCCGGGCGTGGCACAGGCTGAGAGAGTAGCTTCCCTCCTACCTCGCGGTTGCACGCCCGGTCCGGTCCGGACCCCGGCGCGGTGGTTCCCCCCTCAGTACTCCCGCCATTCACCAAGTCCTGTCTGGACCCTGGTGCGGGAGCCCTCGACCCTGGAGAGGGGCTGACAACCGGCCCCGGACTGGGCACCGGTGGAGCGGACTGCTCCTTCCCTGGAGCGACGTAGACGACCGGCCCCGGACTGGGCACCGGTGGAGCGGACTGCTCCGGCACTGGAGCGACGCAGACGACCGGCCCCGGACTGGGCACCGGTGGAGCGGACTGCTCCGTCTCTGGAGCGACGTAGACGACCGGCCCCGGACTGGGCACCGGTGGAGCGGACTGCTCCGTCTCTGGAGCGACGTAGACGACCGGCCCCGGACTGGGCACCGGTGGAGCGGATTGCTCCGGCACTGGAGCGACGTAGACGACCGGCCCCGGACTGGGCACCGGTGGAGCGGACTGCTCCGGCACTGGAGCGAAGCAGACGACCGGCCCCGGACTGGGCACCGGTGGAGGAGGCTCCAGGCCTTGAGCTGTGGCTGGAGGCTCCGGGCTGCTGTCCTTCGCTGGAGGTGGCGGAACGCTGACCTTCGCTGGAGGTGGCGGAACGCTGACCTTCGCTGGAGGTGGCGGAACGCTGACCTTCGCTGGAGGTGGCGGAACGCTGACCTTCGCTGGAGGTGGCGGAACGCTGACCTTCGCTGGAGGTGGCGGAACGCTGACCTTCGCTGGAGGTGGCGGAACGCTGACCTTCGCTGGAGGTGGCGGAACGCTGACCTTCGCTGGAGGTGGCGGAACGCTGACCTTCGCTGGAGGTGGCGGGGCGCTGACCTTCGCTGGAGGCCTCGGGCTGCTGACCTTCGCTGGAGGCCTCGGGCTGCTGACCTTCGCTGGAGGCCTCGGGCTGCTGACCCTCACTGGAGGCCTCGGGCTGCTGACCCTCACTGGAGGCCTCGGGCTGCTGACCCTCACTGGAGGCCTCGGGCTGCTGACCTTCACTGGAGGCCTCGGGCTGCTGACCTTCACTGGAGGCCTCGGGCTGCTGACCTTCACTGGAGGCCTCGGGCTGCTGACCTTCACTGGAGGCCTCGGGCTGCTGACCTTCACTGGAGGCCTCGGGCTGCTGACCCTCACTGGAGGCCTCGGGCTGCTGACCTTCTCCGGAGGTCTCGGGCTGCTGATCTTCTCCGGAGGTCTCGGGCTGCTGACCTTTACAGGAGACCTCAGGCTACTGACCGTCACAGGAGGCCTCGGGCTGCTGACCTTCTCCGGAGACCTCAGGCTGGATGCCGTGCCCACCCTGGGCACCGACGCAAAGGTGGTCTTCAGCCCTGCAGCTGGTCTGGCTGTCGGCCCCAGACTGGGCACCGACGCGCTATGGAGCTCCTGCTCCACAGCGGGGCTGAACGTCGTGCCCACCCTGGGCACCGACGCAGAGATGGTTTCCAGCCCTCTGGTTGGGCTGGCTGTCGGCCCCACACTGGGCACCGACGCGCTATGGAGCTCCTGCTCCACAGCGGGGCTGAACGTCGTGCCCACCCTGGGCACCGACGCGGAGAGGGTTTCCAGCCCTGTGGTTGGGCTGGCTGTCGGCCCCAGACTGGGCACCGACACGCTATGGAGCTCCTGCTCCACAGCGGGGCTGAACGTCGTGCCCACCCTGGGCACCGACGCAGAGATGGTCTCCAACCACAGAGCTGTGCTGGTGACCGTCGCGGTAGCCTCCGTGCGTGGAGTAGGCACGGGGCGTACTGGACTGGGGACACGCACCATAGGTCTGGTGCGAGGAGCTGGCACGGGTCGCACCGGGCTGGGGACACGCACCATTGGGCTGGTGCGCGGCGCAGGCGCGGGCCGTACCGGGCTGGGGAAACGCACCGTTGGGCTGGTGCGTCTAGCTGGCACGGGTCGCACCGGGCTGGAGACACGCACCATAGGGCTGGTGCGTGGAGCAGGCGCGGGCCGTACCGGGCTGGGGAAACGCACCGTTGGGTTGGTGCGTTTAGCTGGTACGGGGTCGCACCAGGCTAGTGTTGCGCACCGATTGTTTGGTGCGCAGAGTCGGTCTCCTCCTCCTCCGACTCTGGACCGGTGCTGGAGGCACCGGACTGGGAACTGGCGCTGGAGCGTCGTGCCTACTCCACCGCCAATCCCCATCCTGTGAGGGTTCCTCCGGGAACCCCCACGAGTGAGGGAACAGAAGCACATCGTCGTCGTCTTCCTCCGACTCCTCCCTGTACTCCTGCTCCCACGGCTGTAGGGGCTCCTCCTGGAACCCCCACGAGTGCAGTGGTCGGGGCTCTTCTCCCTCGATCCCCGACCACCCCCATAGCCCCCCCCCCAAAATCAGTTTGAGGGGTTTTCTGGGCTCCAGGCTGGTCCTCAACTCTAGCCCGGTGACGTGTCCTCCGTCTCCGGCGCCTCGGCTGCTCCGGACCCCAGCCTTCCTCCACCGAGCGATAGTAAGAGTGTTCCTCCTCGGTAATTTTCCCCATACCGGAGGAGGATATCTCCTAACGTAATCCCCCGTTGCGTCCCAGGGTGGTGGATCATTCTGTCACGGTGCGTAGTATTTAAGGGACGATAGACGGAGCGCTGGTGAAGTGTCATCCTTTTTATTGAATGAGTTGTTCTCTCGAGGCATAAAATAAAAAGGAGAGTATAATAAACAAAAACACAGTGACTTACTTTGCTTGGCTACAGGCAGTGCAGACTAGCAGGAACAATGATCCACACACAGGTGGATTTGTGTTGGGCTTAAATACTATCCCCAATCAGAGACAACGCTATACAGCTGTCTCTGATTGGGGATGATCATCTCCCTAATAATGTGTGATGACTTGGTTGTGTGCCTCTCTCCTCCCCTAGGTGGGAGTAAGAGGCCTTACCACAACCAAGCCATCACAGCTGGCCTCTTGGAGACAGGTCCTTAATATTCCAATCAGAATATAAAATGTCTAGCTGGCCTCTTGGAGACAGGTCCTTAATATTCCAATCAGAATATAAAATGTCTAGCTGGCCTCTTGGAGACAGGTCCTTTATGACTCCCTCTCTCTCCCTCTCTCTCCTTCTTGCCCTCTCTCCCTCTCTCTCTCTCTCTCTCCCTCTCTCCCTCTCTCTCTCTCTCCCTCTCTCTCCCTCTCTCTCCCTCTTGCCCTCTCTCCCTCTCTCTCCCTCTCTCCCTCTCCCTCTCCCTCTCCCTCTCTCTCCCTCTCTCCCTCTCTCCTTCTTTCCCTATCTATCCCCCTCTCTCTCTCCAGTCTTCAGCTCATGGAAGAAAAACATATGCTGAAATAAATATATATATAACAATTCGTTATAAATGTATTGATTTGTCCTTGTGACACTGAACTTTAACTATGCTTTTACATTTCCATGTGCACACAGCATGGGAGCTGTATAACTGTATGTGCAGTTCAATGTACAGTATATGGATGCTATATGTGTACACAGTTATCTATGTCTGCAAGCATGTTTGGCTATGTGTATACACAATAAAATAGTATTTAAACTATAAATAAATTACACATACGCATGTGTGTTTTCCAGCATTCATATAATTCACTAACAGGATGAACTGGATACTCGGCTGTCACTATGATGATTCATAATGGACCCCCCACACTAGCACACCCTCTCTCAGAGCAATGTCACGTTGTATGTCCTGTGTACATCCTGCTGACACACACACACAGCTTGGGTCTTTATTAGTCTTCCTGGTTTTGTCTCAGTGTCTGTGCTTTTAAATGCATGAGATTAGTTTTTGACTGTTTTTCTAACTAGAGTCCCATGTCTGTCAAACTGATAGGATCATAGTTGTGTGTGGAGGGCAGGGGGAGGAGAGAATGAAGGAAGGAAGGCAGGAGAGGAGGGAGGAGTGGGGGGAGGAAGGGAGGAGAGGAGGGAAGGAGAGGAGGGAGGAGGGGGGAGGAAGGGAGGAGAGTAGGGAAGGAGAGGAGGGAAGAGGGGGAGAGGGGAAGGGAGGAGAGGAGAGGGACGGGGTGGTGAGGGTCTAGATAGGGTCAACGATCGTTATCCAAATGTTCTCCCTCTTTTACCCCCTCCTCACCCCAGCCCCACTCTCTCCCCTCCTCACCCCAGCCCCACTCTCTCCCCTCCTCACCCCAGCCCCACTCTCTCCCCTCCTCACCCCAGCCCCACTCTCTCCCCTCCTCACCCCAGCCTCACTCTCTCCCCTCCTCAACCCAGCCCCACTCTCTCCCCTCCTCACCCCAGCCCCACTCTCTCCCCTCCTCACCCCAGCCCCACTCTCTCCCCTCCTCACCCCAGCCCCACTCTCTCCCCTCCTCACCCCAGCCCCACTCTCTCCCCTCCTCACCCCAGCCCCACTCTCTCCCCTCCTCACCCCAGCCCCACTCTCTCCACGATATGATGGACTAAGAGATTCTTTTTGGGAAAGCGTCCTGGAAATGTCAGATCTCAGAATTTCAGAAGATGCAATATAGATGTGACCTCAGGAGAAAATTATGGAATTATTCAAGAACTTGGCCCAGGCCTACTGGGTTTCTTTCAGCCCCAATAACATGAACATACCTGCATTCCAACCTAACATCTCTCCAAATGTGTCACTCAAATAGTAAGGAATAATAATGAATTGTGTATCCTAACATTACAGCAAAGTTGGTACCACACAATAGGCCTAGGCTACTTGTTCACAATGTGATTAGCCAAAAAATAAAGAAATGTATGAGAGTTTAAGACATCCAGCCTCAATTCGTCCGGGCATGGACTCTACAAGGTGTTGAAAGTGTTCCATATGGATACTGGCCCATGTTGACTCCAATGCTTCCCACAGTTGGCTGGATGTCCTTTGGGTGATGGACCATTCTTGATTCACACAGGAAACAGTTGTGTGAAAAACCCAGCAGTGTGTCAATTCTTGTACACTCAGTGTATGTGATCATGTTTAATAATTAGTGTGCTTGCTGAAAGCAAGACCACTCTAGCACGCTTATATACTTACATTATTATTATTATTATTATTATTTATTCCAACCTCTCTAGCGCGTAAACTGCTTAAAGTAACTGTACAGTGAAAATCTAACTTTTAAAAGTTCATACTCTGTTAACTCATACCCAAATAATGTTGTTGAGTCATCATATATTCGTATTTGTAGCCAAAGCATAAAATGGAGAAAAAAACACCTTCAAACATTTATTTCAAACAGACCGTTTAAAAAATGCTTGCTATTTCCTCATAGAGGATGATGTCATCCTCCTGAGGAAGCTGTTCTGGCCAATCAGCGGTCTACTCTACTCTATTCTTCCTGTCATTTACTGTACAGTTTGTGTAACCATGTAAGTATTCACTTATCTGTAAATATAACTGTATATTTACATGTACAGCTAATTTAACCATGCAAAATATTCACTTACCTGTTCATTTAGCCAGTCTGTCTATTAAGTAAAATATTATTACCCTCGCTCATATCATATGCATTTTTAGCTACTGAAGTATTTCTCTGCCATCGACCTGTATAGTATAGTTAACCATCCAACATCCACCAATGTATAGTGTACATATTCAGCCAACCACCCATACTATGCAATGTCTTTTTATAGCTTTTTTTGCACTCCAGATATCTTGTATTTCTATACTTTTTCCATACTGCCGCTCTATGTATCATGTACCGTGTATCTGTCTTTTGTGTACTTTCGTTGTGGCATTTTGCACCTGCCCTGTGTTTTGTTGTTGTAGCTGCTTGACAAAGACATTTCCCCCTCGGGGATCAATAAAGTATCTATCTATCTATCTATCTATCTATCTATCTATCTATCTATCTATCTATCTATCTATCTATCTATCTATCTATCTATCTATCTATCTATCTATCTATCTATCTATCTATCTATCTATCTATCTATCTATCTATCTATCTATCTATCTATCTATCTATCTATCTATCTATCTATCTATCTATCTATCTATCTATCTATCTATCTATCTATCTATCTATCTATCTATCTAACTAACTGGGAATAATAATCTACTCGCATTAACATAGTTTTATGACCACTATACGCCCTTACCATTCTGTTGTTGGGGTACGCCCACACCATTCCAACACAGAAATGCTGCTTTTTAATATAATTAAAGGGGGCGACTGCACTTCCTGATTTGGCCACGTTTTTAATCAATGCTCATTAAGAAATCCTAGCGGCCATGACTGACAAGGACAGTAGCAAGCCAGTTTGAGTTGAAATATTACTGAAAGCAAGCTGGCAACATGCCTCAAACATGTTGTCAGGTTTGCTTGATTATGAATTAGCTAGCAGGGATCAAACCTGTCTTCAGGTGCAATGTTAGCTATGAAAATATTCCTCACATTACACATTAGGGAGAGGCTATGTATTTACTGTAGCTAGCCAGGTTTGATGGCTGACAGCCCATGTAGAAACTAAACAGATGTCGTCCATATACTGGCCATCTGCCCAAGATTGTTGAACAACTTTATGGAAGCCCATTTTCACTAGAGTAGCATGGGCAAGTACTAAACACCCGTCTTGTCTAGGAGACATTCCAGTCGGCAATTTCGTTTTGCGTGACTCGATGCCCCGGGTGGGCAGGGTTTGCTCATTTTCAACCATTCCATTGGTCCTCCTAAGGAGTTAATTGGCAAAAGGGGGCATGAATTGTTGACATAATTGTAATCCAAACCAAACTCTCAAATCATGACGCAGTCACTTACCGAACTCAGTTTTGGACGAGACTGACTTGATTACCAAAATTATCCTATTTACACATTGTGTTCAATTTTGACAATATAATAAATTATTTTGACTCATATCGATGCCACATAGGCCGTTTAAAAAAAAAATGTAAAGAGCAGTTGACCTTTACAGTTTTTTTATCGCTTTGGTACTATTTTCACATGTGATACATTATCACAACTCTTAGTACAAAACTCCAAACTGGTCACACTTGTAATGCAGCCAGTCTTTAATTCAAAACCTGTCATTGTTCATTCCTTTGGATTGTAAACATCTCTCACTACACAACCATTGATTAGTTTTGGCCAGGTTGACAAACCAGTTTAAAATCTATAGGTTTACCAAACGGTTAAGTGATTAACCATCAAGCACAGTTGGATTAAGTGATGGTCAAACATATTTATACAAATATGAAGAGTATGGTGAGCATTTTATTGTGAAAGGCAATGACTTTATATAAAAGTTATTTCTAGATGAAACACCGCTTAGGTTTGGTGAAAAAGTTACTGTGTGATTTTGTGTGTTGTACTTAGTCAGTTGAAAATGTTTTTTTTCTTTAACTGCCTTTTTGATTATTTGTTTTGAGTTTTGTACTAAGAGTTGCATAGTGCCAACTGTACATTTTGATGGAGGAGGAATAATGGTTTGGGGTTGTTTTTCATGGGTCGGGCTAGGCCCCTTAGTTCAAGTGAAGGGAAATCAACGCTACAGCATACAATGACATTCTAGACAATTCTGTGCTTCCAACTTTGTGGCAACAGTTTGGGGAAGGCCCTTTCCTGTTTCAGCATGATGACAATGCCACCGTTCACAAAGCAAGGTCCATACAGAAATGGTTTGTCCAGATCGATGTGGAAGAACTTGACTGGCCTGCACAGAGCCCTGACCTCCACCCCATAGAACACATTTGGGATGATTTAGAGTGCCGACTGCGAGCCGGCCTTATCGCTCAACATCAGAGCCCGACCTCACGAATGCTCTTGTAGCTACATGGAAGCAAGTCCTCGCAGCAGTTCCAACATCTTTTTTTAAAATGTAACCTTTATTTAACTAGGCAAGTCAGTTAAGAACAAATTCTTATTTACAATGACAGCCTACCTACAGGGTCAGCCCCTGGAGCAAATTAGGGTTAAGTGCCTTACTCAAGGACACATTGACAGGTTTTTCACCTTGTCAGCTCGGGTATTCAAACCAGCGACCTTTCGGTTACTGGCCCAACACTCTAACCGTTAGGCTATCCGCCGCCCAGTGGAAAGCCTTCCCAGAAGAGTGGAGGCTATTATAGCAGCAAAGGGGGGACCAACTCTATATTAATGCCCATGATTTTGGAATGAGATGTTGAACCAGCAGGTGTCCACATACTTTAGCCCATGAACTGTATGTGATCATAAACAAATGTAAGCAAGGTTTGAAATTATTATGTTTTAGTCACTACCGTTCAAAAGTTTGTGGTCACTTAGAAATGTCTTTGTTTTTGAAAGAAAAGCTATTTTTTTGTCCATTAAAATAACATCAAATTGATCAGAAATACAGTGTAGACATTGTTAATGTTGTAAATGACTATTGTAGCTGGAAACGACTGATTTTTTATGGAATATCTACATAGGCGTAAAGAGGCCCATTATCAGCAACCATCAGTCCTGTGTTCCAAAGGCATGTTGTGTTAACTAATCCAAGTTTATAATTTTAAAAGGCTAACTGATCATTAGAAAACCCAATAAAAATAAAATATTAAGATGGCCAAAAGAACACAGACACTGGACAGAGGAAGATATGGCTTTTTCTTTGGATAAAAGTGTTATGGACAGACACATCTAAGTTTGAGGCGTTCGAATCACAAAGAAGAACATTTGTGCGACGCAGACCAAATGAAAAGATGTCATTTGGCGCTGTCCAAAGTATGCACGGGAAACCCTTGACGGAATCGCTTCTCTTCTGCCTGAAGATTCCTCTGCGCCGACGCAACTTGCCTTCTTTCGATTGGCTGTCCTGCAGGCACTTCCTGATACGTCACATGTTGTAGTTACAGATGCTCCTTTACTTGTAGTGTCTATCGTACAAGCACATAACTGCTCATCAGAACAGCAAGTCAGTAGGTTCGATACTTTGAAACACAAAACGCAAAAATGGCCCAATGCACGGAACCGTCTACCAGCACCGGGGCGAACGGAGAGCTGAAAAAAACGCGGAAGGTCGCTGTTATCACGGGCATCACTGGACAGGTAAACGCAGTCTCCAGATATGAATGTAAAGAGAATGTATGGACAGTGACAGGGTGCCTATATGAACATCTTTAACGTTAGATAAATAATAATAAATACCAGCTGTATGTATTATATTTGTTTTGCAGTTGCCTGCGTACTGGTCGATAGACATTGGTATGATTTGACCAACAGACAGTGGTTCTGTGAGGACAGAGATGGATGCATCATAGTTATCTCACTCGTCTAACGTTACTTGTGACAGAGCTGGTTACATACGTTTCCCACACACGAACTGTGTGAAATGTGTTTTTATGAATAAATCTAACTATTGTAGGCTTTTAGCATTTCAATTAGTCTTTGCGCTTTCTGCACAGTCATGATACATAAGTACAGCATGCCGTCAAACCAGGAAGTCGGAAGAGAATATTCCCCCAGACAGACACGCTTCACCCAGATCCATGGCCATACATTGCTAGTCTAATTTTACTTTCATAATTGACGCTGATCCACAGGCCCTAGGGATAGAGAATGTACTTAGATATAGATTAGCTCTCAGCTGTGCTAAGAGAGATTTTAGCCTGGGATAGAGAATCTAGTCTGATAAAGGCTAGCAATTATCTGTTAAGAGATATTTTAGCCCGGGGCTAGGAACAATGCACTTTGAAAAGGCCTTTTGTTAACACAATACACTGCTTGTCTTCAGGATGTTATAATATAAGCTACCAGTACCACCGGTGTTAGTTTGAATCTACCAAACTGTTCATGAATAGAATCTATGATAATGATGCAGGTAATGATTGCTCAATTGATGTGTTTGTTATCCATTTTTCTTGCATCTCTCAGACGCTCAGCCGACATGGCTTGATAAGTATAGTTGTAGAACGGTAGTAGGGCTATAAAGGTTGTTTTCTATAACTGCCTCACATGTGCTGGGGGCACCATGTTGACTGGCTGGGAGAAGGATCTACTAAAAAGTGGTGAAGGATCTGATTTGTTTGCCACATCATCGTAGCAGGAACTAAAGCAGTGTGTGTTTGCAATCAAATAGGATACTGCTGAGCTGCTGGGGATGGGCTGTGTCAACCCAAAGATCTAGTGTCCTCTGACCTAGCCAGTGGATAGGAGGATAAGATGACGTGACACATCGAGAGCCTATTAGTTCTAAGATATAATTTTGTGGTGACATCATTGTGTGTGTGTGTGTGAGAGAGGGAGAAAGAGAGAAAAGCTCTGCTGCTCCTGCACTCGCTCCTTCTTGCCCTGCCCGATGTATGTCCAGGAAAACAGGTAGAAAAACCCCACTCTCTCTTTTATCAGAGGGCTTGCAGGAGCAGCAGAGCTGATATTTCCCTATTTCTCTCTCCTTTCTCTCTCTTTCCTCCAGTCTTTCCCCAACACAATGGTGTCACCACAAAATTATATCTTAGAACTAATAGGATCTCAATGTGTCAGGTCATCTTATCCTCCTATCCACTGGCTACGTCAGGGTGTATGACGAGTGCACTTGCTTGTCTTCTATAGGCCTAATCCTATACACATCACTGAACAGTGGTGGCACACCCTTGTAGGGCCAGCCAGGCAGGATTCAAGTCATAAATGGTAGCAGTTTGCCCCACAAAAGTTTGTGGGGCAATCTTGTGCACAGGATTACCGTCTCAGGGTACGCCTATACCATTGTACATGCGTTGGAGTTAATTCACGCTGAACTGGCTGTACCTGTTTAGCAGCACGTACCTCCTTTATCAAGATCTATACCTGGGCTAGGTAGCTGTTTGACAGGTCTGGTATGCTGTGACGTTAAAGGTTCATGTTATTGCTAGGCTATGGTATGGTAATGACACCAGCCATTTCACATAGGCTATTTGTTGTAACCCGAAACTGTCACACCTGATTCAATTAGTCAACTAGGCTTATCAGAGAGAAGATTATGATGGTTTTTGTATATTGATTAGCAATTGTCAAGGATGTGCAGAAATTCCAAAATGTGTGTGTTTTGTACTAACACAATGTTCTGATTATTTGTTTGCAATATGTGATCTATAGTCTAAGAGAGCTTTTGAATAGTGTGAGAAGACAACAACATATTTGGTGAGAATCACAACATAGGGTACAAAATCAAGGTCCTTGCTATCCGGCATCCTTGAGACGTCCCAACTCTGACGTTACCCCATTGAAGTTGACAATTTAAATGGTTACGGTTAGGGTTAGGATTTATGGTAGCGAAGTCCCAAGGAGCCTTGATAACACTAACCATAAAATCAATGCTGGCTTTTAAAGTGGTAGCAGCTTACACCGAGTGTACAATTTTACATTACAAAGAGGACTGAATTCACGTTAAAGAATAACTGAGATTAGTTATTTTAAAAGAGGACTATACTGTATGTGAAAACACCCTAACAGACCAGTTGTACCAGTCAAACCAGTTTGTAATAACACACTACACTGTCCCTCCCAGCCCTTAGTTTCATTCACGTCTGAGCCACATCAAGAGCCATCACAAAGAAGAGTAAACAGAACAGAACAGGACGTTGTTGTGTGTCTGGTAGCTATTTCTCAATCTACCAGGACTTGACTGACTGGCCTCAAACCTCTTCTCGGGGACACCCAGCCGTTTCATGTGTTTGATCTATTCCAGAGCTAGCACAACTGGTCAACTAATCATCAAGCCCTTGACTAGGTGGCTCGGGTGAGCTAGTTCAGGGCTACAACAAAATTGTGAAACGTCTAGAGGTCCCCTAGGAGAGGTTTGAGAGCCACTGGCTATGTTAACCCTAGATCAGGGGACCACAATACACTATTTGTTGTAGCCGTACACTGGCGTACCCATCTCAATTATTAATGGACTTGATGATAAGAAAACCCATAATAATCTTCTCTCTTTTGTGGCACCAATGTGAGGGGAATGTCAGGAGAAACAGTGTTGCAGTAGTCTAGTGTAAAGGGTTTATGGCAGGGGAAACAGTGTTGCAGTAGTCTAGTGTGAGGGGTTTATGTCAAGGGAAACAGTGCTGCAGTAGTCTAGTGTGAGGGGTTTATGTCAAGGGAAACAGTGCTGCAGTAGTCTAGTGTGAAGGGTTTATGGCAGGGGAAACAGTGTTGCAGTAGTCTAGTGTGAGGAGTTTATGGCAGGGGAAACAGTGTTGCAGTAGTCTAGTGTGAAGGGTTTATGGCAGGGGGAAACAGTGTTGTTATATTGACTACGTCCTTCCTAGCTCGCTCATTAATGTCTTAAGAAGCAATCCGTAATTTCTATTATCTGCTTGTCGTCCCCTTATGCCATAGTTTGTACATCTCAATTGTCAGTAGAAACCACATTTGTTTAAGCAAGTCAGCCATATCAGCTACTGTATGTTAAAAAAAAAAAAAAAGGCAGTAAAAGAGGCTGAATGAACTGTTTCGCTGCCAGACAAGGCTCTGCTTATAGCCAGGTGTAGCGGTGGTAAGATGTTGGGACTGCTGTTGTGACAGCTTTATGTAGGCCCTAACAGTTTTTGGGCACCGTTCATTAATAGTGAAATTAATGAATTGTTGGCATGCATCTCACATTTTTGGTTTTGTCTGCCCCACCAAGATATACATGCTAAAATCGCCACTGCAGACAGACGTTAGTAGAGGTGTCCAACGTGTTATTTTATTCCTCCCTATGAGTGACAAGCCTATGTTTAAATAAACCCTCTGTAGACCTGTATGTATGTGGATGACTTTTGCATGTGTGTGTAGCACCTGATATAATGTAATCATCAACACGCGTCCATTAGCTTAAACCAGTCAGGCAGCAGAACTGTGCCGACTCTTCCGGAAAACCAGTTCCATTTATGACCTAGACCCACGTCCTGTTATTCACAACTAAAATGGCAACATTAATTTTTTTCTTCACCTCTTTTGATTTTTTTTCTCTCTCCCTTGCTTTTTATGTGCCCAGTCAGTACACAGTGGAGCCTGTGTGACAGTCCAGCACTATGGAATGGTTTGTGAATGCCAACCCATTCCATAGTGCTGGACTGGACAAACTGCCCGGTGTGCCCACTCTACCCTACCTCAGTCTGGTCTTCTGTGTGTGGCTTAGTGAGGGGAGTGAAGGGTTGGTGGATGTGTGTTAGGGAGGGGAGTGAAGGGTTGGTGGATGTGTGTTAGGGAGGCGAGTGAAGGGTTGGTGGATGTGTGTTAGGGAGGGGAGTGAAGGGTTGGTGGATGTGTGTTAGGGAGGGGAGTGAAGGGTTGGTGGATGTGTGTTAGGGAGTGGAGTGAAGGGGTGGTGGATGTGTGTTAGGGAGGGGAGTGAAGGGTTGGTGGATGTGTGTTAGGGAGGGGAGTGAAGGGTTGGTGGATGTGTGTTAGGGAGGGGAGTGAAGGGTTGGTGGATGTGTGTTAGGGAGGGGAGTGAAGGGTTGGTGGATGTGTGTTAGGGAGGGGAGTGAAGGGTTGGTGGATGTGTGTTAGGGAGTGGAGTGAAGGGGTGGTGGATGTGTGTTAGGGAGGGGAGTGAAGGGTTGGTGGATGTGTGTTAGGGAGGGGAGTGAAGGGTTGGTGGATGTGTGTTAGGGAGGGGAGTGAAGGGTTGGTGGATGTGTGTTAGGGAGGGGAGTGAAGGGTTGGTGGATGTGTGTTAGGGAGGGGAGTGAAGGGTTGGTGGATGTGTGTTAGGGAGGGGAGTGAAGGGTTGGTGGATGTGTGTTAGGGAGGGGAGTGAAGGGTTGGTGGATGTGTGTTAGGGAGGGGAGTGAAGGTTTGGTGGATGTGTGTTAGGGAGTGGAGTGAAGGGGTGGTGGATGTGTGTTAGGGAGGGGAGTGAAGGGTTGGTGGATGTGTGTTAGGGAGGGGAGTGAAGGGTTGGTGGATGTGTGTTAGGGAGGGGAGTGAAGGGTTGGTGGATGTGTGTTAGGGAGGGGAGTGAAGGGTTGGTGGATGTGTGTTAGGGAGGGGAGTGAAGGGTTGGTGGATGTGGGTTAGGGAGTGGAGTGAAGGGGTGGTGGGTTAGGGAGGGGGTGAAGGGGTGGTGGATGTGGGTTAGGGAGTGGAGTGAAGGGGTGGTGGATGTGGGTTAGGGAGTGGAGTGAAGGGTTGGTGGATGTGGGTTAGGGAGTGGAGTGAAGGGTTGGTGGATGTGGGTTAGTGAGGTGAGTGAAGGGGTGGTGGGTTAGGGAGGGGGTGTAGGGGTGGTGGATCTGGGTTAGGGAGTGGAGTCAAGGGGTGGTGGATGTGGGTTAGGGAGGGGTTGAAGCAGTGCAATCCTCCCTCTTATGCGCAAATAAGTTCAGAAAAACATAAAGTATGCATGTTAGAAATTGTTTTCACAAAGGCTACAAATGTTATATGTCCTAACTCTGAATCAAATAGGCTTCCCAAAAATAACATGGTATTTTTGGGAAGAATGCATTTTTGTGCGTATACAAAATCCCATCAGGTAGCCTGATTTCAGATGTGTCATGTAAACAAGATTATTAGGGAAATTGTTCTTGCAAAGCATATAAATGTTTAAATCTAACTATTATATTAATCTGAATATTCACAACAAATGTATTACATTTTTGTATTTATTTGTATTTTTTATTTAACTAGGCAAAACAGTTAAGAACAAATTCTTATTTACAATGACGGCCTACCTACAGGTAGGGTTAAGTGCCTTGCTCAACGACACATCGACAGGTTTTTTTTCCACCTTGTCGCTCTAACCGCTAGGCTACCTGCCGCCCAAAAAATAATGATTGTGTACATACTCGGTGCCGCCGATGTTCCTATTAGCCAGTCACTGGGATCGGCTCGTAACACCAGCCTTACTACACGATAAAGGCTACATTTCTGACACTGGTCGTAACCTACGACCGCACGTAGTGGTACTTAATCAGCAGACCTAGACCCTGTCACACTGAACGAGCCAAGACGTCCGACAATTGTTTACGACCTAAGAACTTCCCCACGACGTGGACATTTTGTCTGGGACTGCAAAATCGTGGCATAAGACTGCTAGGATCGTACAGTCTGTGCGGCCATTTATGGGCATTCACTACACAATTTCTAAGATCTTGGACGTGCTCACATTTCCTTATTTCCTTGTCCTAAATCTTTCATTCTGTCCATCCTCAACCCCAGGACGTGGGTACTCACATTAAACAATGATTCCCTGGTTTATCCTGCCCTGCGTTTCTCGGTTGTCAAAGGCAAAAACGGCTGATGCCAACGGCGAGCTGCTTTATTAGTGTGCAGAAACATCCAGAAAGAGACGGAGGGGCAGAATATGGACTGATATGGTATATGGACCTGCAAATAGTTGGCAGACTTGGTCAATATGGACTTTCTATTCTACAGAAGGAATTGGAGGTAATTTAAACCTTTTAATATTGAGAAGGCAACTGTGTTTTCTCCACAGCTCCACCAACCTGTCTTCCATCACCTCGGTCCACACAGTGCTTTCTGTTGTTGCTCTCCTCATTGCAATCAATGCTTTCGTCTGACATGCTGAGTGCTCATTGGCTAGTGGCAGAAGTCCTTGCCCAATCATGTCGTAGCACTGCTCATACTACAAGATGCACTACCAAAATGTCTGACATGTCAGAAAATGATTGGGACATCCAACAGGGGTCTGCAGAAAGAACAGTCATCATCGGTGCGGCCTTGACCAGCTCAAACTACATAAGTCCCAACGTACTTATCCTAGCCCAAGTTCATACAATTTCACCCTGATCATGAAAATTCGTCTGGGACTGCAAAGTCGTGTAGTGTATACCCGGCAGTAGTAAGTTGGAGAACAGTTGAGATTTGTTTCCGGGAGGCAGTAAAAGATGTCACCTGGCCTAGATATTCCTTACTAGAAGCCCTCCCTGGAGACAGAGCCATCCCATTCCCAGATCTTGGAAAGTAATTTCCAACCTCTCACATTCCTCTCTCCACCCGGCGCTCCTGTGGCATTCTCCCTCAGCTCTCTCTCCTTTCCTTTCTCTCTCTTTTTCTCTCTGTTTCTGTGTCTGTTTCTCTCTCTCTCCCTCCCTCTCTCTGTCCCTAGACTCCCTGGCCCTCTCTACTACTTTCCCCCTCCTCCTCCCTCCTTTAACAGAAAACAAAGAATAACAGTGTTATTTCATTTTTATTCTGCCCTTCAGTCTCTGTGATATATATCCCCCCTAACAGAGCAGTAGAATACTGAGGCCCTTGTCCCTGATGCTGACTCTCCATATAGGAATATACCATCTGGATATACCATCTCACACTTGGAGGGTGGTTTCCTAACACCGGTGGGGTCATAAGGTTGCGACGATACCATCAATCTCAAAGCTAACTACTGTTCATAAATTGTGACTGGCCGAGGGCCGAAACATTTAGCTGTTTGTCTTGTGGTGGCCTCAGGACTCAGAATACGGCTACTGTGATTGGTTGAGCTGTAGGAGTCAGAGAATGATCAGGGGTGTGAGTTATAGGTGACCACCTCAGTGCTAATGCTGGGGTCCACTCTGTGCTGTGCTCTCCCTGGCTGGCTTACTATGAGTACAGGACAGGGGAGGAAGGTGAGTACTTAAGAGGCTGGGTTCAATCCCCCTCTCCCTCTGGTCAGCAGTAAAATGGGCCTTTACTTTGGTTTGGGGTATTACTCTGCTTTCTTTAACTTGTCTAGGAAAACAACACTGGTTTGATACACCCCCACAACCTTTTTGATGTGCAACCAACATCCTACAACCCCCTCCCCCCTCCTTTCCAAAGACAGTGTTCAGTAATAGCTAGACAAGGGAGACTGAGAGGTTGTCGGAATGCCAGGAATAATAATCATAAAGCGAAGAATCCGTGCACATCTCCTCTGTGATCCCTCCTCTGTTGCTCGTAATCGCTCCTGATGGCCCCGCCAAGGCTGATTTGGCCTCAGAATGAGATCTATCTGGAGATCTGACAGGATTCAATAAAGGTTATGTGGGAGCAGATCCAAAGGTCTAAATCTTACCGTCATATTGGTGCCATATCAGCTATATAGCTGACCCTTTTCACATTACTGAGCAAAACCGAGCCGAGCCAAGCTGGTTATGAATGTGAAACGAAGGTTAATATAAAAATGGAATATTAGAGCCAGCACAGTATGGTTTGGGTTGGCCCTATAGTGTGAATCTAGCATCAGTCTCTTCTAGACAGATATTTACCCTGTGAGACTTTTAGGGTAGCGAGTCTAGGGCTAAGCTAACCAAGTATGAGCTAATGCCTCTATAGGTGTCCACTCCTATATCCTGCTACCATGAATCTGACATGCTATGGAATGGAAGTTGAGGTATTAATAAGAGAGGGTGTGTGTGTGTGTGTGTGTGTAAACAGTAGCTGTGTGTGTGTGTGTGGGGCCAGCGGGGCCATGTCTGTCACGCCCCACTGTGAGAAGTCGTAAAGTGATGGATATCCTGTGTGGACAGGAAGTGCCCTCAGAGCTCCCTCACTGATTACAGAAACACATTGGGTTATGTGAGGGAGTTCTGCACGCGCTCAGTCAGTCGTTTGTTACAGTGACATGCCTGGTTTGGGTGAAGGATAGGGATAGTGCTCACTCCAAGAGAATACTGTACGCATATAAAGCTAATTTACTCTCTGTCTGAGTGTGTGTGTGTCCGTGCATGCGTGCATGAGAGTGTGTGTCTGTGTTAGGTCTGTGAAGATACCAGTATCGCAATATTACAAAAATATTTTCCAAGTTTTCCATTACAAAAAGCAGAAAACCTGCTGTAGGTAAAATACTTTGTGCTATAGCTTGGAAAATAAATAAACGTGACTCAGCTTCTTGTTTAGTTTCCTTGCCACGATACTAACGAGTATCTTAAAACTGTTATCATCCCGGACCTAGTCTGTCTGTGAGCTACGCTGTGTGTGTCCTGTGGTCAGTGATTGCTGCTTCATTAACTTCTATCAGCTCTAATTGCAGCCCAGTGGTGTGTCTGGCAGCCTCTCTCTTTGGTCTAAAGAAAGCACATTAAAATTATTAATTTATACACACTGACAAATAAACAAGCTCAGTATGTACACACACACACGCACACACACACACACACACAGTCATTTCTACTGTCTCTGTACAGACATATTGTACATCTATTATTCTACATCCCCAATATATTTGACATTCATGCATAACTTAAAGATAAATATAAAATAGACTCCACTTGAAAAAGAGTCCAGTCACAGAGAGCTGGCAATAAACTTGTTTTTCAGTCTTACACCAGCAGGGGGAGCCATACTAGCTTTCTATGGCGCATCGCTTATTATGTCTCTATCATCCCTCTTTCTGCTGTCACACGTTTCTCTCTCTTCCCCCCTCCATCTCTTCTCTCTCTCTCTCCCCTCCATCTCTTCTCTCTCTCTCTCCCCTCCATCTCTTCTCTCTCTCTCTCTCCCCCTCCATTTCTTCTCTCTCTCTCTCTCTCCCCCCTCCATCTCTTTTCTCTTTCTCCAACAACTAACATACTTCATACACATTGCTTTTCCGAACCTCTGCATTGTTCGTTATTAGTAGAGATGGTTCGTTTGGCTAGTTAGGTAGTGTGTTAAGACGACACACATCTCTTCTCTCTCTCTCCATCTGGGCTCCCAAGTGGCGCAGTGGTCTAAGGCACTGCATCTCAGTGCTAGAGGCGTCACTACAGACAACCTGGTTCGAATCCAGGCTGTATCACATCCGGCTGTGATTGGGAGTCCCATAGGGCAGCGCACAATTGGCCCAACGTCGTCCGAGTTTGGCCGGTGTAGGCCGTCATTGTTAATAAGAAATTGTTCTTAACTGACTTGCCTAGTTAAATAAAGGTTAAAAAAAAATTATAATAAAGAAAAATCTCTTCTCTCACTCTCAATTCAATTCAATTTAAGGGCTTTATTGGCATGGGAAACATATGTTAACATTGCCAAAGCAAGTGAAGTCAACAGTAAACATTACACTCACAGAAGTTCCAAAATGTTCCAAAAAATTTCAAATGTCATATTATATATATATATATATATATATATATATATATATATATATATATATATATATATATATATATATATATATATATATATATATATATATATATAATATGTGTGACCTGTTGCCACAAGAAAAGGGCAACCAGTGAAGAACAAACACCACTGTAAATAAAACCCATATTTATGTTAACCATTAACCATTTGCACATCGTTACAACACTGTATATGTTTTTATAAATATGAATATATTGCCCTTTTCTTGTGGCAACAGGTCACACATCTTGCTGCGGTGACTGGTATTTCACCCAGTAGATATGGGAGTTTATCAAAATTGGATTTGTTTTCAAATTCTTTGTGGATCTGTGTAATCTGAGGGAAATATGTGTCTCTAACATGGTCATACATTTGGCAGGAGTTTAGGAAGTGCAGCTCAGTTTCTCTCTCTCTTTTTCTCTGTATCTATGTGAGAGAGAGTGAGAGAGTGAGAGAGTGAGAGAGTGACTTTCCTCAACCAAGGAGGGCCCACAGCAGCACACAGCTCTGCACATACCCTGCCAGACAGCAAATCCCAGCAAGACAAAAACAATGGTGTTCCAAAAAACCCAAACACCATCACCACAGGTAACCTCCTTCTGAGAGACAAGGCAAGAAGGGCCCTCCACGACACCAAAATGAACACAACTCGACATACCAACCAGGATCTGGCCAGAAATACCAGAATCAGCTACAGAACCCATTGCCCTTTATGGTTGTGAGGTCCGGGGTCCGCTCACCAACCAAGAATTCACAAAATGGGACAAACACCAAACTGAGACTCCACATGTAGAACATGCTCTGTGTACAACGCAAAACACCAAACTATGCATGCAGAGCAGAACCAGGCCGACACCCGCCAACCATCAAAATCCAGAAAAGAGCCGCCAAACTCCAAACCCCCCCCCCCATCTCTTCTCTCTCTCCCCTCCATCTCTTCTCTCACTCACTCTCTCTCCCCTCCATCTCTTCTCTCACTCACTCTCTCTCCCCTCCATCTCTTCTCTCACTCACTCTCTCTCCCCTCCATCTCTTCTCTCACTCTCTCTCTCCCTCCCCCTCCATCTCATCTCTCTCTCTCTCTCTCTCCCTCCATCTCTTCTCTCTCTCTCCCCCCTCTTTCTCTACTGAGGCATGGCCATGTTTATATAGTTGTAACAAACACAATCACGGTGTCTTGCTAATGCGTCACATTCTCCCACAGTGCAACTGTACCACTAGACTGAGATGCTAGCAGTGTTGTGGGTAGTGGGTTGTGGGTAATGGATGATACTGTATTGGAATTGGTATTGCTTTACCATAATATGATAACCTTGATAAAACAATGTAGTATGTTTTGTCCATGCTTAACTAATGGTCTGCACTAATTCAAATTCACACTCTATGCCTTCACTATGCCCGCTGATGCCAAGTCTATGCTTTGGATCTAATGGTTGACTTGAAGGCGTTTCTGATGAGTTAACATACTTCATACACATGGATTGGTTTGCCAAGCCTCTGCATTGTTCGTTAGAGGAGAGATGGTTCGTTTGGCTTGTTAGGTAGTGTGTTGAATCGTTAGTAGGACGACACACTTTATGCCTTGGAACGACACACACAAATGCTAATTTGTAATTATTTCGCCACTATGGCCTTTTTATTGGCCTACCTTCCTAATCTTACTACATTTGCACACACTGTACATATATTTTCTATTGTGTTATTGACTGTACGTTTGTTTATCCCATGTGTAACTCTGTGTTGTTGTTTTTGTCGCACTCCTTTGCTTTGTCTTGGCCAGGTCGCAGTTGTAAATGAGAACTTGTTCTCAACTGACCTACCTGGTTAAATAAAGGTGAAATAAAAAAACGTGTCCCTATAGTCTATCTGGATTTTGGAAGTGTGTGTGTGGTCTAACTTTTTACTATCCTTTGGGGTTCCAAAAGTCCTCACAAGGATAGTAAAACAAGGAACATTTGACAAGTGTGGACAATTTGCCGGTCCCCAAAATAATAAAATATATTTTAGGCTTAGGGGTTAGGTTTAGGGTTAGCCTACAGTTAGGGGTCGTTTTAGGGTTAAGCGTTGGGGTTAGGGAAAATAAGATTTTGGATGGGAACACATACCCACACTCACACACACTGGATAGTATAACCAGACGAGACTGGATAGTAAAACGTGTGTGTGTGTGTGTGTGTGTGTGTGTAAAAGGAAACTCTTATTCTATTTCCTCTGTATCCCACTATTGGACAGTATAGTGTATAACACCTCATCAGGTTCAGGTCTGTACTATGTAACCCTGTTCCTGGACTGGAACAACAGAATTCCTCCCAAATTACACCTTAGTCCATATATAGTGCACTGCTTTTGACCAGGGTCCATATGGCTCTGGTCAAAAGTAGTGCACTTTGTAGGGAATAGGTTGTCATTTGTGTCCATGGAAAATAAATCTGGCAGCACTGCTCTCTCCCTGTTTTAAAAACGCCTCAGCTCAGCATTCACAGTCGTATTGTCTCGTTGTCACTGTCTCGTTGTCACTACGTGTGGAGTGGTATACACCTGGGGCTTGTGATTGGCTGGCTGGTTGAGGTGGGGTATACAGTATCTCACCGGGACCTGTCTGATGCAAGTGTGCTGTACATGACGCACGCCCCCTTCAGGTGTATCTGACACACTGCACCCTGAACAGAAGGTATCATTATTCAGTAATCAGATTCCCCACACATGCATAAGTTGTTCACTTAGTTTCAGATCCAGAGGGAAATGTATGGTTACATGCACACAATAATATGATTATTGTGGATAGTCAGATTAATATAATAGTTCGTTTAAAAACATGCTTTGGCAAGAAGAACAATTTCCTTAATATTCCTGTTTACATGGACATGTCTGAAATCAGGCTACCTGATGGGACTTAGATAAATCCAGAAAATGGCCAATCTAAATAAACGTTCTACCACATAAGAGGGAGGCTTGCGCTACAGGTGCTGGCACATGCACATATCAAATACACTGCTGGAACACATATTAACCTGTTTTATACTGCTGGAACACAGTTTAAGCTGTTTACACTGCTGGAACACAGATTTAAGCTGTTTTACATGTTCTAATAATTCGAAAGATTGCTCAGACAACCAGATGTTTTAATCGGGGTATGCTCCGTCAATTCAGACAAGCAGAGTTATGTGTTTACATGACTACTGCCATACTCAGTTTAATATCAAATTATTAGTGTGCATGTACTTTATACGTACTCAGTGACAGATAGATCAGTCAGATCCTCCAATCCCTTGACCCCTGACCCAACTGTCACCTCTGACCCAACTGTCACCTCTCTGACCAATGGAATTTGTGTTTGAACTAGTTGCTGAAGAGCTGTCTGATTATGGTGTTTTGGCCCAAAATTAGACTCAGTGGGATTTTCTGGTCTAGAGGGGGACTCACTGGGAGCACAGGGTGTGCTGTTCAGATATTGTGTGTCTGTCTGTCCGTGTGTCTCCCCACCCTCCCTGGCTCCTCATAACAGGAAACAGAGAGGTGAGGCCAGGGTTTATGCGCTAAAACGGCCTCAAAAGAGCCTCTTGTTTTCAAACATAAAACCAACTCTTCATGTTTTTTTCCATAATTCATTTGGCACGTCGATGTTTGACCCTGGCACAGGGTCAGGAAAACATGACAGAGAATTGAATGGTGTAGGGTTATGGAGTTAGGCTCTGCGTCCAAATGTCACCCTATTTGCTATATATTGCACTACATTTGACCAGGGCCGTGGAACGCATCGGGTGCCATTTGGGAAGCATCCAGGGAGGGAGGGGCTACATGGTGTGGTGCCAGGCTGGCAGTGCCAACCTCTCTCTGGGTACCAACTACCAAGCCAGGCTGTGCTTAGTCAGGCTTCAGTGCCACCCTCCATAGAGCTAGAGCCAGAACAAAAGAGCCAGTGCCACTTCCTGAACCTCATTGAACCCAACTGAACCACAGTGAATCCACCTGAACCACAGTGAACCCACCTTGCCCCAGCAGGTGCCTAATAGAGCTGGTCCCTCATACTCCCCCTCTGTGGTGACCACTGAACCCACCTGAACTACACTGAACTCCATCCTATTATACTGGTCCATTCGGAACTGTGATGGGCGGCCCACTTCTGAAAGTGCTTAGCTGCACTAACCTAACCATGATAGATAATGAGCTACACATCCCTCTGACTCGAGTGGTGGACCATAAGGCACTGCATCTCAGTGCAAGAGGTGTCACTACAGTCCCTGGTTTGAATCCAGGCTGTATCACATCCGGCTGTGATTGGGAGTCCCTTAGGGCGGCGCACAATTGGCCCTGCATCGTCCAGGTTTGGCCGGGGTGTAGGCCGTCATTGTAAATAAGAACTGACTTGCCTAGTTAAATAAAGGTTAAAAAAAATAATTTAATATATAAATATATATATATATATATATATATATATATATATATATATAGATAGATAGATAGATAGATAGATAGATAGATAGATAGATAGATAGATAGAGAGAATTAATGAAACATGCTTGGAACCTGGACCTTGGCAATTGACTGGTAAATGAATTTGAATTACATGTGGTGGGTATGCTATGCTTACATCCTTAGCTCACAGCTCACATGGAGTCTATACCCAGGCCGGGGCCTCATGATGGTTGTTGTCATTAGGAAGACAGCACAAACTAATCTGGGACCAGGTTACTCAAACATGGCTTGGCCTTGGTTGGTAGACTGAAATCTGTGTCTCCTCCAACTTTCTTCCTCACATGTTCCCCTCTGGTCTGGAGGGACGGAGGTCTGTGGCCAAATCACCTCCAGACGAAGAGAGGAAGTGGTGGTGGAGGGGAATGGGGGTGGGGGTGGGTAGGTGGAGGGGACTTGGGTGGAGGTTAGGGAGAGGGAATGCCATGACTAGTTTGGAATGTTCCAGATTGTGCGCTATGAGGGGGGAGAAGAGAAGTTAGGCTACATGGGAGAGGATGAAAACACACTCTAACATATAGTCATGCATTTCAAATGTGTGTATGTGTTGCTCTCTAACAGACCTGTGTGTTTTGTCTATCTTTCAGGATGGCTCCTACCTGGCTGAGTTCCTGCTGGAGAAGGGCTATGAGGTGAGAGAGACACCCAGGGAGAGGCTGCCAGACTGGGATACACACCCTGCCTTTCTCTTCTGTGCTCCAGACTTCCACACCATGACACACACACACACACACTGCTACACACGCACGCGAGCACATGCGTGCACACATTCCCTAGATAAGCTCTATCTGAATTCGAAACGGAGCTGCCGAGAGATTTCTGACGTAATTCAGCTAGAAGACTGGCAGGCAGACTCACACTTCAGTCACATCAGATATTCAGTCAGTTCCAAAATGATTGCCGCCCTTGATAAAGATGAGCAAAAAAGAAAGACGGTATAAAATAAATAGTTAACATTTTGGGGAATATTCAAAGGTGGAAACTTTCCGTGGGAATTATATGGGAATTAAAGGAAATATATGCAAATTATGTGTTTTGCATTGGATATATTTACCATATCATATGGAGACAGAAACATACACCTTTTACCTTATAATAAGTAGACATAATTGCAAATGATTAAATCCTTCCAATAGGAAAAAAAACAAAAAACTATACGAATTGAACTTTAATTAAATGAGTTGACTCTTCACGTGGGATGATTTCACTGAACCACAAAAGATAGGGAATATTGAGTGATCTCCAATGATCCATCACATCTCCCAAAAACGTTTTCAACATACATCTGTAAAATGATAATCTAGAAACTAAAGCTTTGGTTGTCTTCCTCTCAGGCTTCCATGTCTTCTCCCTGGACCTCCTCAATGTCCACCTCTTGAACATCAGGCTCTGAGGCCTCATCTTCACTGTCACTTTCCAACCTTGTTGAGGATGGCTCATTGTCAGGCTCAAAAAGCCTCAAATTTTCCCGAATGGCCACCAATTTTTCAACCCTTGTATTGGTCAGCCTGTTGCGTGCTTTGGTGTGTGTGTGTGTTCCCAAACAAGGACCAGTTGCGCTCTGAGGCGGCTGATGTTGGTGGGATTTGGAGGATGATGGAGGTAACCGGGGAAAGAGCCTCACATCCACAAAGTCCCTTCCACCAGGTGGCTGATGAGATATGTTGGCACAACTGCCGTATTGCATCTCCATGCCAAAGACCTTGCTTGGAAGTGTACTTCGCTAGACTGCCAAGAACCTTGCCCTCATCCAGGCCAAGGTGACGAGACACGGTAGTGATGACACCATAGGCCTTGTTGATCTCTGCACCAAACAGGATGCTCTTGCCAGCATACTTTGGGTCCAACATGTACATTGCGGCGTGTATGACCTTCAGGCAGAAGTCTTCACGCTTTTTGATGTATTTCAGAACTGCAGTTTCCTTTGCTTGGAGCAACAGTGAAGTGGGCAGACTGTGATATGGCCATTTCTTGGAGAGAAATTAGTGAGTTGTGAACCAGTTGCATACACAGCTCGAGCAAGACATTCATCAGCATTTCTCAGACTACATTCCTCCATTGAGTCAAAAAAAACTTCTGATTCCAGGAGGACAAGCTGTTGCTATCGATAAGGTGTCTGATTCATTATTTTCACCTCGAATAGAAGTAGAGGGACTTTTGTCAGAGGTTGTTTGTTGTGAGTGCTGAGGGAACTTTATGCACTTGGCCAGATGATTCTGCATCTGTGTTGCATTCTTCACATATGATTTGGCACACTATTTGCAAATGCACATCGCTTTTCCTTCAACATTAGCTGTAGTGAAATGTCTCCACGCATCAGATAGTGCCTGTGGCATTTTCCTGTAAAGATGAGAAGAAAATGAGTAAAAAAAACAACAAATATAGTTCCATGTACCGATAAATAGTTAAGCAGTTAGATTAAACAACTCCTTTGTAAGATAAATGTTTTTAAATGAAACATATTGAAACAGGTGAATTAACACTCCTCAGTTAGCAGGCTCAAACAAGCTAAAACCCACATAGTAGCAAAAACCAACTAGCAGAAATTGTTAACAAGTTAGAAATGATTTCAACACACTTTGCTGTAGGCTACTATTTAACAAAAAAAAATTATGTCATATATAATATATTCACCCCACCCAGTATTGTAATCAAAACTTACCAGAAAGCATGTAGTCCTTGGCTCAGACAGTGTAGTAGTGTGGGCTCAATAGCATCTCATTAGTGTGCAAGATCTTGAGAATCAGCTGTACATGTGATGGAAGAATGCACTGTGCATGCAGAGGGTTGCAATTCCATTGAATTGGAGATAGTTTAACCAAAATATGCCACAAGACCTAGAATTGCCTTATGTGTATCCCACAAAAAAGGTTCACTGTTATAAGCTAACTTTTTGGATGAATTTAAGCAAATTCCAAGGCTTAACTTCCCATGGAAAACTTCCGGACAAATTCAGGAAATTTGCCAGAAGGTTTCTGACCCTTTGCAACCCTAGTACAAATACAGTGGGGAGAACAAATATTTGATACACTGCCGATTTTGCAGGTTTTCCCACTTACAAAGCATGTAGAAGTCTGTAATTTTTATCATAAGTACTCTTCATCTGTGAGTGACGGAATCTAAAACAAAAATCCAGAAAATCACATTGTATGATTTTTAAGTAAGTATTTGATACATCAGAAAAGCAGAACTTAAAATTTGGTACAGAAACCTTTGTTTGCAATTACAGAGATCATACGTTTCCTGTAGTTCTTGACCAGGTTTGCACACACTGCAGCAGGGATTTTGGCCCACTCCTCCATACAGACCTTCTCCAGATCCTTCAGGTTTCGGGGGCTGTCACTGGGCAATACAGACTTTCAGCTCCCTCCAAAGATTTTCTATTGGGTTCAGGTCTGGAGACTGGCTAGGCCACTCCAGGACCTTGAGATGCTTCTTACGGAGCCACTCCTTAGTTGCCCTGGCTGTGTGTTTCGGGTCGTTGTCATGCTGGAAGACCCAGCCACGACCCATCTTCAATGCTCTTACTGAGGGAAGGAGGTTGTTGGCCAAGATCTCGCAATACATGGCCCCATCCATCCTCCCTCCAATACGGTGCAGTCGTCCTGTCCCCTTTGCAGAAAAGCATCCCCAAAGAATGATGTTTCCACCTCCATGCTTCACGGTTGGGATGGTGTTCTTGGGGTTGTACTTATCCTTCTTCTTCCTCCAAACACGGCGAGTGGAGTTTAGACCAAAAAGCTCTATTTTTGTCTCATCAGACCACATGACCTTCTCCCATTCCTCCTCTGGATCATCCAGATGGTCATTGGTAAACTTCAGACGGGCCAGGACATGCGCTGGCTTGAGCAGGGGGACCTTGCGTGCGCTGCAGGATTTTAATCCATGACGGCGTAGTGTGTTACTAATGGTTTTCTTTGAGACTGTGGTCCCAGCTCTCTTCAGGTCATTGACCAGGTCCTGCCGTGTAGTTCTGTGCTGATCCCTCACCTTCCTCATGTCATTGTTGCCCCACGAGGTGAGATCTTGCATGGTGCCCCAGACCGAGGGAGATTGACCGTCATCTTGAACTTCTTCCATTTTATAATAATTGCGCCAACAGTTGTTGCCTTCTCACCAAGCTGCTTGCCTATTGTCCTGTAGCCCATCCCAGCCTTGTGCAGGTCTACAATTTTATCCCTGATGTCCTTACACAGCTCTCTGGTCTTGGCCATTGTGGAGAGGTTGGAGTCTGTTTGATTGAGTGTGTGGACAGGTGTCTTTTATACAGGTAACGAGTTCAAACAGGTGCAGTTAATACAGGTAATGAGTGAAGAACAGGAGGGCTTCTTAAAGAAAAACTAACAGGTCTGTGAGAGCCGGAATTCTTACTGGTTGGTAGGTGATCAAATACTTATGTCATGCAATAAAATGCAAATTAATTATTTAAAAATCATACAATGTGATTTTCTGGATTTTTGTTGAAGTGTACCTATGATAAAAATTACAGACCTCTACATGCTTTGTAAGTAGGAAAACCTGCAAAATCGGCAGTGTATCAAATAGTTGTTCTCTCCACTGTATATAGCTCTTGTATGCTCCATTTTTCACACTTGGATTGGAACTGGTGCTATGGTCAGATGGCATGAAAATAGAGCTCTTTGGCCACACACCAATGATTGGTTTCTTTTTACTTTTTTGATTATGTGCATATTGTTTTGTATTGCTACAGTGCCTTCAGAAAGTATTTACACACCTTGACTTTTTCCACATTTTGTTGTGTTACTGCCTGAATTTAAAATTGATTAAATTGAGATTTTGTCACTGGCCAACATGCACTACCCCATAATGTAAAAATGAAAAGCTGAAATGTCTTGAGTCAATAAGTATTCAACCCCTTTGTTATGGCAAGCCTATAAATGTTCAGGAGTAAACATTTAACAAGCTTAACAAGTCACATAATACGTTGAATGGATTCTGTGTGCAAAATAGTGTTTAACATGATTTTTTTATTACAACCTCATCTCTGTACCCCACACATACAATTTATCTGTAAGGTCCATCGGTCGAGCAGTGAATTTCAAACACAGATTCAACAACAAATTGAGGTTTTCCAATGCCTCACAAAGAAGGGTACTGAGTGGTAGATGGGTAAAAAGCAGACATTGAATATCCCTTTAAAGGTGCACTTAAGGTGCACAATTTCCTTGTTGCTAAAATTTGAATAGTTTGCCTAATTTCAGTTTATGTGACAAAACAAGCAAATGAAGTAGTGACAATCAGCTCAGGGATTTCACCATGAGGGCAATGGTGACTTTAAAACAGTAACAGAGTTTAATGGCTGTGATAGGAAAAAACTGAGGATGGATCAACAACATTGTAGTTGCTCCACAATACTAACCTAATTGACAGTGAAAATAATAAATTACACAATACAAATATTCCAAAACATGCATCCAGTTTGCAACAAGACACTAAAGTAACACTGCAAAAAATGTGGCAAAGCCTTTGTATTTTTGTCCTGAATACAAAGGGTTATGTTTGGGGCCAATCCAATACAACACATCACTGAGTACCACACTCCATATTTTCAAGCATTGTGGTGTCTGCATCATGTTATGAGTATGCTTGTAATCGTTAAGGACTGGGGAGTTTAGGATAAAAAAAATGGAATGGAGCTAAGCACAGACAACATCCTAGAGGAAAACATTGGGAGATTAATTCACATTTCAACAGGACAATAACCTAAAACACAAGGCCAAATCTACACTGGAGTTGCTTACCGTTTACAATTTTGACTTAAATCGGCTTTACATTTATGGCAAGACTTGAAAGTGGCTGTCTAGCAATGATAAACAACCAACTTGACAGAGCTTAAAGAATTTAAAAAAGAATAATGTGCAAATATAGTACAACCCAGGTGCACAAAGCTCTTAGACTTACTCAGAAAGACTCACAGCTATAATCGCTGCCAAAGGTGATTCTAAAATGTATTTACTCAGGACTATGAAATAATTATGTAAATTAGATATTTCTGTATTTCCTTCTCAATTAATTGTGCAAACAATTCTAAAAACGTTTTCACTTTGTCATTGAGGTATTGTTTGTATAACTTTTTTTATTTTATTATTCAGGCTGTAACACAACAAAATGTGGAATAAGTCAAGGGGTATGAATACTTTCTGAAGGCACTGTAGGTATTATTACTATGCTCTTTGAGCTAGAAGCACAAGCATTTCACTGCACCCGCGATACCATCTGCCAATCTGTGTACGCAACCATTGAAAACGGAGGTGGCAATAATTGACACGTATCTTTTAGATTTTGTTTTATTAACTTGTTAAATTAAGTCTCTTTCTCTGAACAATCAGGGGGGATGATAGAGGGACAGACAGGCAGGCAGGAAGTGGAGAGTGAATAAAGGAAGTGAGGTCCAGGCACGATGTCCTCTCAGTAACGTGCTCCCAGACATACCTGCCCTGCTCTTGTGGAACCAGCCCACAGTGGACAGGAATTGTCTTCAGGCACCACAGGAAGTGGCTCTGCTCCAGGCTCCAGACTGGGGACTCGTTGGGATGGGGGATGATAGAGAGACGGACATGCAGGAAGTGGAGAGTGAATAAAGGATGTGATGTTAGGGCACAATGTCCTCTTAGCTGGGGAACACATTACTATCTCTTCAAAACAGAGCTTCCTATGCATCTCCAGAACAACGGCAACTCCCCCAAAACCACATCCCCACATATAGATTGGGAGATGGGGTAGGATAATGTTTGGATATTGTAATGGATCTAATAAACTGTATCTCCTAGAGTCAGTGGTTGGAACAAAAATTATTTTCCAATTGTTTCGTTCGGAACAGAACCACAAATGTTTTTGTTTTGTTCCACTGAATAAAGTTCTGAACCAGTTTGATCCCCCAAACAAGTACCGGTTTATATCATTCCTTTCTGTTTATTTTTTAACCTGTGAAATCAAGTTTTTTTTAAATACATTTAGCTCATTAAATTACTTCACCAATCAGTTTGGATAGAGCAGGCAAGCTAGTTTTTGACATGCGTGATGAACAGACAAGTGTAGCCTATGGCGCAAGATGCCACAATAATTTTGCAGGTCGGGAGAGAGCGAGAGAAGGTTGAGGAGGAGGCTTGAAGTGCTGGGCATCTTGTTATGACATGCATTATATGAATTAGGTCCACAGAATTATACCTAGGATGAGCGGCTTCCTTTGAGCTAGCTAGCTAACCATCTTGTGTGTGCAGAGCGGTACCAGAATTAAAAACACGTCTTACCTTTGTAGTTAATTAATCCAATGATAACTAGGCCTGTTATATCCTTAATTAATTAGCATTGAAAAAGTGAATCCATTATTTTCTAGCTAATAAAAAATATGTTTATATATATATATATATATATATATATATATATATATATATATATATATATACATACAGCGGGTGAAATAAGTATTGAACACGTCACCATTTTTCTCAGTAAATATATTTCCAAAGGTGCTATTGACATGACATTTTCACCAGATGTTGGTAACAACCCAAGTAATCCATACATACAAGGAAACCAAAACAAATAAGTTCAGAAATTAAGTTATGTGTAATAATTTATTTATTTAATACTTTGTACAAAAGCCTTTGTTGGTAATGACAGCTTCAAGACGCCTCCTGTATGGAGAAACTAGTCGCATGCATTGCTCTGGTGTGATTTTGGCCCATTCTTCCACACAAACAGTCTTCAAATCTTGAAGGTTCCGTGGGCCTCTTCTATGAATCTTGATCTTCAGTTCTTTCCATAGATGTTCAATAGGATTTAAGTCAGGTGATTGGCTGGGCCATTCTAGCAGCTTTATTTTCTTTCTTTGAAACCAATTGAGAGTTTCCTTGGCTGTGTGTTTGGGATCATTGTCCTGCTGAAATGTCCACCCTCGTTTCATCTTCATCATCCTGGTTTGATGTCAGCAGATTTTTGTCTCGGTAAATTTGCCCATTCATCCTTCCTTCAATTATGTGAAGCTTGCCAGTACCATTTGCTGAAAAGCAGCCCCACAGTACCACCTCCAAACTTCACTGTTGGTATGGTGTTTTTAGGGTGATGTGCAGTGCCATTTCTCCTCCAAACATGGTGTGTATTATGACATCCAAACAGTTCAATTTTGCTCTCATCTGACCACACTATATTCTCCCAGTATTTCACTGGCTTTTCCAAATGTTGTGCAGCAAACTTTAAACGAGCTTCAACTTGCTTTTTTTTCAGCAATGGAGTCCTGCGTGGTGAGCGTGTATACAGGCCATGGCGGTGGAGTGCATTACTTACTGTTTTCTTTGAGACAACAGTACCTGCTAATTGCAGGTCTTTTTGAAGCTCTCCACAAGTGGTCCTTGGCTCTTGGACAACTCTTCTGATTATTCTTTTCACTCCTCTGTCAGAAATCTTGCGAGGAGCACCTGGTCGAGGCAAATTTATGGTGAAATGATTGTCTTTCCACTTCCGTATTATGGCCCCAACAGTGCTCACTGGAACATTCAGAAGCTTAGAAATGCGCCTATAACCAATGCCATCATTATGTTTAGCAATAATTAGGTTGCGAAGGTCTTGAGACGGCTCTTTGCTTTTACCCATCATGAGATGTGACACCTTGGCAATGAGACCTTTTTGTAGGCCATCAGTTGGGACTGAATCAGCTGATATTAATTTGCACTGACAGGGGGCTGGATTGCTTTTTAATTACTGATAGTTTTCAGCTGTTGTCTTGGCTTTCCATGCCTTTTTGCACCTCCCTTTCTTCATGTGTTCAATACTTGGATTACTTGGGTTGTTACCAACATCTGGTGAAAATGTCATGTCAATAGCACCTTTGGAAATATATTTACTGAGAAAAATGGTGACGTGTTCAATATGTATGTGTATATATGTGTGTGTGTGTGTGTGTGTGTGTGTGTGTGTGTGTGTGTGTGTGTGTGTGTGTGTGTGTGTGTGTGTATGTGTGTATATATATATATATATTATACATACACACACATATATATATATATATATATATATATATATATATATATATGTATATATATATATATATATATATATGTGTGTGTGTGTGTGTGTGTGTGTGTATATACAGTGGGGGGAACAAGTATTTGATACACTGCCGATTTTGCAGGTTTTCTTACTTACAAAGCATGTAGAGGTCTGTAATTTTTATCATAGCTACACTTTAACTGTGAGAGACAAATCCAGAAAATCACATTGTATGATTTTTAAATTATTAATTACCATTTTATTGCATGACATAAGTATTTGATCACCTACCAACCAGTAAGAATTCCGGCTCTCACAGACCTGTTAGTTTTTCTTTAAGAAGCCCTCCTGTTCTCCACTCATTACCTGTATTAATTGCACCTATTTGAACTCGTTACCTGTATAAAAGACACCTGTCCACACACTCAATCAAACAGACTCCAACCTCTCCACAATGGCCAAGACCAGAGAGCTGTGTAAGGACATCAGGGATAAAATTGTAGACCTGCACAAGGCTGGGATGGGCTACAGGACAATAGGCAAGCAGCTTGGTGAGAAGGCAACAACTGTTGCCGCAATTATTAGAAAATGGAAGAAGTTCAAGATGACGGTCAATCTCCCTCGGTCTAGGGCACCATGCAAGATCTCACCTCGTGGGGCATCAATGATCGTGAGGGATCAGCCCAGAACTACACAGCAGGACCTGGTCAATGACCTGAAGAGAGCTGCGACCACAGTCTCAAAGAAAAGCATTAGTAACACACTATGCCGTCATGGATTAAAATCCTTTAGCACACGCAAGGTCCCCCTGCTCAAGCCAGCGCATGTCCAGGCCCGTCTGAAGTTTGCCAATGACCATCTGGATGATCCAGAGGAGGAATGGGAGAAGGTCATGTGGTCTGATGAGACAAAAATAGAGCTTTTTGGTCTAAACTCCACTCGCCGTGTTTGGAGGAAGAAGAAGGATGAGTACAACCCCAAGAACACCATCCCAACCGTGAAGCATGGAGGTGGAAACATCATTCTTTGGGGATGCTTTTCTGCAAAGGGGACAGGACGACTGCACCGTATTGAGGGGAGGATGGATGGGGCCATGTATCGCGAGATCTTGGCCAACAACCTCCTTCTCTCAATAAGAGCATTGAAGATGGGTCGTGGCTAGGTCTTCCAGCATGACAATGACCCGAAACACACAGCCAGGGCAACTAAGGAGTGGCTCCGTAAGAAGCATCTCAAGGTCCTGGAGTGGCCTAGCCAGTCTCCAGACCTGAACTCAATATAAAATCTTTGGAGGGAGCTGAAAATCCGTATTGCCCAGCGACAGCCCCGTCTCTCACAGTTGAAGAGTACCTATGATAAAAATTACAGACCTCTACATGCTTTGTAAGTAGGAAAACCTGCAAAATCGGCAGTGTATCAAATACTTGTTCTCCCCACTGTATGTATGTGTGTATATGTGTATATATATATATATATATATAGATAGATAGATAGATAGATAGATAGATAGATAGATAGATAGATAGATAGATAGATAGATAGATAGATAGATAGATAGATAGATAGATAGATAGGTACTTTATTGATCCCCCGGGGGGGAAATTTCATTCTCAAGCAGCTACAACAAAAACACAGGGCAGGTGCAAAATGCCACAACGAAAGTACACAAAAGACAGATACACGGTACATGATACATATAGCGGCAGTATGAAAAAGTATAGAAATACAAGATATCTGGAGTGCAAAAAAAAGCTATAAAAGGACATTGCATAGTATGAGTGGTTGGCTGAATATGTACACTATACATTGGTGGATGTTGGATGGTTAACTATACTATACAGGTCGATGGCAGAGAAATACTTCAGTAGCTAAAAATGCGTATGATATGAGCGAGGGTAATAATAGTTTACTTAATAGACAGACTGGGTAGATGAACAGGTAAGTGAAAATTTTGCATGGTTAAATTAGCTGTACAGTTAGGTATACAGTTATATTTACAGATAAGTGAATACTTGCATGTTTACACAAACTGTACAGGTAAATGACAGGAAGAGATACTTTAATAGCTAAATGTGTGTATGATATATGATATCATTTGGGGTAATAATAGTAATTCCCTTAAAATACAGTCCTTAGTGCGCAGGGTTTAATTACAGACAACTGCACTTATTGCACATTCGATATACTAAAAGCAATGAGAAAAGGTGCAACTGGCAGGATACTAATATGCATTCCTGAGTGAATGCCTACGTCCAATAATTACTTACAATATTGCATGTGATATAATATAACAACTGTACATGAGTATGTATATACAGACCTGTATGAATAAATAGGTCCTGAGTGGATGAGTGCTGACGGACCAGAGTTACTCACGGATGGATGCATAATTGTTAAACTAGGTCCTAGCACCCCAACAGTTCCAGATCTATGTTGCCAACGGCACGGCACCCCGGTGAGGCATTATATAGTCTCATAGCCGCCGGCAGGAAGGACCTCCTGTAGCGCTCTCTGGCACACCGTGGTGGGATCAGTCTGTGACTGAAAGTGCTCCTCTGCGTCATAACCATAGCGTGCAGAGGGTGGGTGACGTTGACCATGATGGCCTGGCCAGCAGTTTGGCCAGGATCCGTCTCTCCGCCACCTCCTCTAGAGTGTCAAGGCTCATCCCCAGGACAGAGCTAGCCTTCCTGATCAGCTTATTTACCCGAGAAGCATCACCGGCTTTGATGTTTGCTCCCCAGCACACCACTGCAAAAAAGATGGCACTGGCCACCACAGACTGGTAGAAGGTATGCAGTAGTTTACTGCACACGTTGAAGGACCTGAGCCTCCTCAGAAAGTAGAGTCGGCTCTGGCCCTTTTTGTACAGGGCCCCGGTGTTACCAGCCCATTCCAGTCTGTTGTCCATATGGACACCCAGGAACTTGTATGACTCAACCATTTCCACATCCATCCCCTTTATAGGGACTGCCGTCAGTTGTGCTTTGGTTCTCCTGAAGTCCACCACCATCTCCTTAGTTTTGCTGATGTTGAGCTGAAGGTGGTTCTGCTCACACCACAACACAAAGTCACTGATTGTGCTCCTGTACTCCTCCTCCTGCCCACCCCTGATGCACCCTACAATAGCAGAGTCATCCGAGAACTTCTGTAGGTGGCATGTTTCAGAGTTATATCTGAAGTCTGAGGTGTAGAGGGTGAACAGGAAGGGGGACAGGACCGTACTCTGGGGGGCCCCTGTGTTGCTAACTGCTCGTTCTGACACACAGCTCTGTAGTCGCACAAATTGTGGCCTACCGGTCAGGTAGTCCGTGACCCAGGAGACTAAGGGTGCTTCCACTTTCATCCTCCTCATCTTCTCACCCAGTAGCAGGGGCTGAATGGTATTGAAGGCACTGGAGAAGTTATATATATATATATATATATGTATGTGTGTGTGTGTATGTGTATATGTATATATATATAAATGTGTATATGTGTGTGTGTATATATATATATATATATATATATATATATATATATATATATATATATACACATTTATTTATATATATATATATATATATATATATATATATATATATATACACATTTATTTATATATATATATATATATATATATATACACACATTTATATATATATATATATAATTTGTGTGTGTGCGTGCGTGTCCCTGAACCGGTTCCAACCCCTGCCTAGAGCACACCACACCACACCACACACACACACTGTGTTTTATGTCGTTGTAAAACTGTGTGTGTTAGTGTGTGTTATCCGTGTTGACTGTATAGTGTGTATTTACCCCTGCAGGTTCACGGTATCCTGCGTAGATCCAGCTCTTTCAACACTGGTCGTATTGAGCACCTGTACCAGAACCCCCAGACACACACTGAGGGAAGTAAGTGCCTGAGTCTGACCTTTTGACCTTCAACCCTTGTTTAGTTAGTTGCAGTTCAGCTAGAGCATTAAATATATTATGTCTTTATATACTGTACATATACAGTACTTTTCTTATAAAAACAATAACAATTATTTTGTAGTATAAGGTGTTGTTACCTTCACAATTAAGTTGGAGTAAGCCAAGCCAACTAGGAAAATAGAAACCATACTAAAATGCCCAGTTTTATTTTTGCTACATAGATGTGCTGTGATAGAATGATAATTGCATTACTGGAAGCTTGTTGAGCTTTTCTAACTTATCTACATCTAACTCGTTATCATTATTATCACCAGAGGATGGAACTACAGGTGGCCGTAAGTGTCATTTTACAACTAATCAAAGCTTCAGTTCTGTTGATCGGAAATCGAGACTGAAATGGGAAAATTGGTGTCTTCTGAACAGTAGCCTCCACTATGGCTGCTCTGATTATACCCATCTCTTAAGTTTGTCTCAGAGTTTTGGTGTTGATGCTGTAATACTGTAAAAAGACTCCGTAATAGTTAAATGAAATGTCATGGTGAAAAATGCCATCAATGTGTTTAGGATAATAGTCACGTTGACATCAAAAACCAGGCATTGAATTTAGCTCTAGCGGCAGTCGTGTATGTATGGTTTAAGGTGAAGGGGCGTTTTCCTCTCTGAGATCTCTCTTACAATCTTTCAGATTTCAGTTATTTCAAATTCTCAGAACACTCGGACAGAGAGATGTGATTGGTGAGACCTGACAGCTGTTGATGATGATAGTATTAGCCATTTTATCTTCAGCCACTGTAACAAACTTGGCAAACAATTCAATTTGACTTTTCAAATCACCCTCTCTGTCATGACTGTGCTCTTTTTTTATTTGGTTCATTGATTTGACATACAAACTGTAATCTCAAACTCCAATCTCCTTACTGTGTATTATCATTATAAACACTATCTATTATGTGAATCAGATCAGTGAGTATCTTTTAGTCTTTGCGCAGATGAGACAAAACTCCATTGAGAAGTGATTCACTGAATCCAGTTCTTGAATCCAGTCAACTGACAAGATTCACTCCCAGCATTACCGAACAGAAAGCCCCAAAGGCCACCCATCCAAATGATCTTCCCATTAACATAGTATCATCTACTCAAACTGTACATTTGTTTCAGGTAGTGTGGTGTCAAGCTTTTCCTTAAGTGTGGGTTCAGTTCTTTCCAGGTTTTGCATTTCATCAGTAATGATCTGTATTAGTTGTTATAAGCTACAGTATGTCATTGTCTTACGTCAGGGTGATGCCACCTGTCAGAACACAATGAATGGATGCAACTTTTCCTGTGGTGTTGGTGACTCTTTATGGTGCCTGGTTGAGGTGTATAGTTATTATTGCCCTTAGTATGTGTGTGTGTGTTTCTCAGACATGAAGCTTCACTATGGGGACCTGACAGACAGCACTTGCCTGGTGAAGATCATCAACCAGGTCAAACCTACAGAGATCTACAACCTGGGAGCCCAGAGCCATGTCAAGGTAGGACATCTACTTCCACAATGCTTTACAGTAGACTTTATGTACACCATGAACATGATCCTTCTCAATCCAGGCTAGCTCGGTGTAGGATGTCTATGTGCTGCAGTCTAGTGCTAAAACTTTCCTCATGTTTATTCGAGCATAGGAAAAATAGCCTTGAGTTTGAATTCCCTCTTTGAATAAGGTTTGTTATGACTCAGATTTTTTCCGTTTGTATTGACTGCTACGTGGGTCATAATATCATTAAACTTGAAACCCAAGCTGAAACATTGTAATCGGGGCTGTAAATCTGGAGAGGATATTGGGGTTGATGAGGCAGGATGTAGTGGTTCTTGTGTGTGTGTTTGTGTGTGCGTGTGGCACAATGTCCCTTTTGTTGGAGATCTCCTCCAGTGGATCCCAGGAGAACCTTGTGTAACGCCTCCACCTCCTGTACTGCCCCTGCAGACTCTGGGATCTGAACAACACAAAGAACCGCATTCTGTGTTCCTGGATGTGTGGGAAATGGAGTGAAGTGTGTATACACTGTGCCTGTGGTGTGTGTGTGTAGGTGCATGTTTGTGTATGTGAGAGTGAGAGTGAGTGAGACTGAGAGTGAAGCACACTAGTCCATTACCCGTTATATTGCTTTCACTCTTATGCTTGTCATTGGACACAGCTAGAGACACCATGGGAGAGCGAGAGATATGAATAGTCTTTGCCTGGTAGGGCCGGGACAATACCAGTATCGCAATACTCGTTAGTATCGTGGCAAGGAAACAAAACACGAAGCTGATTTAACTGCTTTAGGAAAACAGGCCTAATGTTGGAAACAAACAACATTATGTTGTCATCCAGATTCACATGGATGTATTTTACAAGTTATAGCACACAATATTTGACATACAGCAGGTTTTTAAAGGACTTTTTAGCCATGGAAAAATTCTGCCGATACTGGTATTGTCCCGGCACTAGTCTCTGTCTCTCCCACTCTCCTCTCCACATCCTCTCTGTGGTCATAGAGACCATGACTTTGCTCTAAACCGCCTATGTGGTCCTTCCTGGACCAAACATGGACACAAACATAGTTTTTTATTTATTTATTTGTTTCTTCACTAGTGAGCCTATGCCATCCCAGACTCCTGAGTCACTGACTGGCTGGCTAATAGACTAGCCCTCTGGATTACTAGCCGGAAACCTTAGTGACATTTCCAGTCTCACCAGAGAGGAAAAGATCATTCACAGGAGCTACTCAGCTTCCTCTCTTTATGTCAGAGCATTGTATTTTTATTTCATTTCCAGGGAAACCCGGATTAGTTAGCCCTGTGTGAGTCAGTCTGTTAAATCTCTATGTTTGAATGCTCTGTGTTTTCATGTGTGAGTTTGTCTGTGTGGGTGCTTGTTTCCTCAGAGAGAGTCATTAAGAACAGTAAAAAAAAAAAATATATATATACTTCTAGGAGGGAGTGGTTAGGGAATTGTGGACGGACACTGTAGGGCTAGGGACCCAGCCAGCTGCAACATCAAAAGACGATCACTGAACAAACGCAGCAAACAAAAGGGTTTTCATGAAGATATTAAGATGCATATCCCTTTCTTCCATTGCCATAACAGGGCTTTGCTCTGAGCTCTGTGTCCAGTCAGTAAAAGTAGATAGAAATACAGTAGGTTTTTTACAGCCACTATTACGCTAAACCTCTGTCAACACCACGTAGTGTACACTGTCCACAACAATAGTAATAAAATAGTCATTCATTATTTATCTGAATTGATATTTAAAATATATAAGCTGGAAACGTCCCTTTTGAAATATGCATGATTCTGTGTGAATACAGGTGTTGATATAAATGGTTAAAACGTCAGTCTGAACACTGTTTCATTGTTCTCTCTCACTGAGGCACTCTGTCAGCTAGAGAGAAGGAACAATAGCCCAAAGGTGTCTGTCTAAAACAGCCAATCACCTGTAAAACAGTCATTCACATGCAGCTGTCAGGGGAGAGTGATGATAGGTTGGAGCTGAATAGAGTAGACTGACTGAATTATTAACACACTGACTGAGGAGAGAAAAAGGACGCGAGAGAGGGATGGAGGGGGTGGTGAGAGTGTCAGTGTGTGATGGGTTTCCACCAATGAGGGTACAGTATGTTTGGTGTGTCGGACTCGGGCCCAGCCTCATGTTCAGTCAGCTAACATAAGCAGCAGCTCATACTACAGAAAATAAAGTGCTTAAAACATATTTTATCAGCATCCTTCCTCCCGAGTCTCTCTCTCCTCTCCTCCTTTATCCCTTGTTCTTTCTCTTCTTCCCACATCCGGCTTGACTGTACAGTAGCTCCCACGCCAGTGGTTTAAAGGCTGGGTTTACCGTGCCTGTTTTCCTCAAATTTGGGAGGGCTTTCAAAAAGCCCCGGACTGTTGTTGGTTTTGTGTGTGTGTGTGTCTTTGTGGTGTATTGAATGCTTGTGCAGTCATATTTATTGTGTAATATGATGTCTGTGTTGGTAATAGTATTTGATGTAATAGTACCGTGTTGCATTGTGTGTTGTCATAGTGTGGTGGTTCTGTGTGTGCATTATACAGAATCCATTGTTTTTGTATTCCCGGAGGAGACGGTAGGGTTTAGGAGCCAAACATCCTCCTTGTTTAACCACACAAACAGCTCCTTATCCAAATACACATTTCTCTAAGTATACTATTTAATTATACAGTGGTACAGTTGCATGTTATAATATCACTACAGCCCCCCACTACCCCAGATCATCTAGTAGAGAACATGCCCTGGGGCATAGTGTGGTGTGTGATTATACAAGCTGCTCTAGATGTGATGAGGGGCGGCTGGTAGCCTTGTGGTTAGGGCGTTGGGCCAGTAACCGAAAGGTTGCTGGATCGAATCCCCGAGCTGACAAGGTAAAAGTCTGTTGTTCTGCCCCTGAACAAGGCAGTTAACCCACTGTTCACTGTTAGGCCATCGTTGTAAATATTAATTTGTTCTTAACTTGTCTAATTAAATAAAATACAAGCATAGCTCGGCAGGCAGAGAGACCTATAGGCATTTGAAAGGTTGGTTCTTGGTAGTACTGGGCTGGCTAAACTGATGTGAAAGTGAACTTTAAATTAAGAATGGACTGCTCCGTGCCAAGATAAGCAAATCTGTCACTTTCCGTGCACATTGATTTTTATTTCTATTGACTCAGGTACTGCACTTGCCTTTAGAGAAGGCCTATTTCTATGATGTACTTTACAGGACTGAGTGTAAGACCTTAGCTCCTTCTGTGACAGATAGATGGCAGCAGTGAGGGAGGGAGGGAGAATTAACAACAATGGAAACATTTTGATGAATGCATAACCCTAAGAAAGAAATTGATTAACATATCCAACCAAAAAAACAGAGATCCAGAAAACCTGAGCTTACGCCTTCACTATGGTGAAACACTAAAACAATACAGAAATACACTAAGAATAAAATAAGGAACAGCAAGTCAGAAATCAGCTCAAGGTAATTGAAAAATCCATAGAATCTAACCAGTTTTGGGGAAAATTGGAACACACTAAACCAACAACAACATGAAGAGCTACCAATTCAATGTACGGTAGCTCTTCATCAGTTGAACGCTTTTTGTAAGTAGTTAACTGTCCTCTCCTAATTTTAGCTGTAATTTAGACTGAAAGGATTTAACAAATGTGAAATGAAATACCCACACTGTAGAATCTTGAGTTTGACCACCCGACAACGTGGCTGGTGAATTAGACATTCTTGCTAAAATATACCCGTATGTGGCGGGTGTTGGTGTTCGGCCCTGAATGTTAGTGGTACGGAGTTTACCTTCTTGACATTTCACCTTTAAGTCCTTACCTTAAATGGCTATTTAGATTTTGTCATATGAGTGCATGAATCCCAATCCAATACTTCATATACAATTTATGTTGCGTTTCATGCTGGTACGAGTACGTGTTTGTTGTGTATTTGCGTTTGGTTACAATGGTAATGGGAACTTTACCAAAGTTTGTTTCCGGTAGAGAGCTTACGTTCACACGTAGCATAAAGAAACACACATAACCACCAACTCCACAGAGTTTACACAACGAATGCTCTATACACACAAAGCAGGTATTATCACATTGTTTATACACTGTTGTTTATACTGCGCTTACTCTCTGTCTACTCAGGGATAGAGATTAATACACAGAGTACTTTATTACACACACACACACACACACACACGTTTTGATGCCTGTACTGTATGCCAACTAGCTCCCTTCGGAATTTGACGTATTATGGTATTTTTTATGCCTTAATTCTGCGTGGTTACAGGGCTAATTCCACATTGTTACAGGGTTAAAACAGAAACAATCCAAAGGTTAACAGTTTAGGCATTAAATATGATAGGGATATGGTTTGGAGAAATCTTAAAACTAAAATATGAAAAACGATGCGCTATTACCATCAACTATCATCAAGTATTCTCATGGCTTGATAGAGAATTGTGAACTTCGGTGGCACAGTGGTCTGAGCAACGCGCTGCAGCTCCGAGCAGTATGGGTTCATGCCCAGTGCTGGGCAATTGTTAAACAAAATAATTCTTAGCGCAGAGGAAGGCACACAGTATATCGACGTTCTCAGCACCTTTTTCTAAATCGAAGTCTATTTCTAGTGGTCAGGGTGTGCATGGCGTGGTATGGTATGCAGAGTCTCTTCTTTCATAGGGCCCTTCTTGTCTATCATCAGTACAGACTCATTCATCCACATACACACACGTGATGACAGAAGCTCATTTAATAGATGCGTAGAGCTTACACACTTTGTACAATACACACTAAGGCTTCCTTTACTAAAGAGGCGTATTGGGTTGTTTGTGTAATTTTCTTTTTTGTTTTGAGTGTTCCTACCGAGTGTTCCTAACGAGTGTTCCTAACGAGTGTTCCTAACGAGTGTTCCTACCGAGTGTTCCTACCGAGTGTTCCTAACGAGTGTTCCTACCGAGTGTTCCTACCGACTGTCTTGATACTCACACTTTAGCCCATGAGCCGGTTGAGCCCAATTACCATACAGCTTAAATTTAAGTCTATGAATTAAGCTGCAATACAAATGTGAAATAGTAAATTGTAATACCAGTTTTGTAATTCTTGTATCATCATCCTGTGTGTGTATTATTGGGTAATTTAGGGATTGCTGCATTACTTACGTCATTCACTGTAATGCGCTATGATCTCACTTTGGATTAGTGAGTAACTCTCACAAAAACTAGTGAGAGAGAACGATAGGGAGGGAGAGAGAGAGTGAAGAGGTAGGGAGGGAGAGAAGGGGGAGAGGTAGGGAGGGAGAAGGGGGAAAGAGGTAGGGAGGGAGAAGGGGGAGAGAAGAGGGAGAGAAGGGGGAGGGAGGTAGTGGGAGAGGCGGGGGAGAGAGGGGGAGAGAAGGGAGAGAAGGGGGAGAGAGGTAGGGAGGGAGAGAGAGAGAAGGCAGAGAGGTAGAAAGGGAGAGAATGGGGAGAGAAGGTGGAGAGTGGTAGGGAGGGAGCGGGAGAGAAGGAAGGGAGCGTGGAGAAGTGAATTATGACAGCAGATAGTGATCTAAATGAGGGGTAATTGTTTTAACCAGAGTCTTTTGTCTTTTTAATGAAGGTATTTTTGTATACCATGGGAATTTTCCTGTGTGTGTGTGCATGTGTATACGGCCTGTCACTTTGTCTCTGTTTACTTGAAGCCTTAAATCAGTTTGTCATACGTGTATTCCTGGGCCAAGCTCACCTCAGTTTACATCAGCAAAGCAATACGCACACACCGAAAGCATTTATGCATGCATTAATCAGAGTACTTCTTTAAGTAAGAACGTTACCACAAGCCAGAACGAGCCAGAACAGATTCAATGCACCTTGGCATAGATTCTTCTACAAGAGTCTGGAAATCTATTGGAGGGATGCGACACCATTCTGCCACGAGAACTTCCATCGTGGTGTTTTGTTGATGGTGGAAGAAAACACCGTCTCAGGCACCCCTCCAGAATCTCCCATAAGTGTTCAGTTGTGTTGAGATCTGGTGACTGAGACACACGCACACATCTCTAAACCCCCTATGCTTCTTTGAGACCCCTCTTTCAAGTCACTGAGATCTCTTCTTCTAGCCATGGTAGCCAAAATAATGAGCAACTGGGCATTTTTGTACATGACTCTAAGCACGATGGGATGTTCATTGCTTAATTAACTCAGGAACCACACCTGTGTGGAAGCACCTGCTTTCAATATACTTTGTATCCCTCATTTACTCAAGTGTTTCATTTATTTTATAAGTTACCTGTACGTATCATGTTCATTATTACATAGAGAACTAATATCAACACTAATTCCATGCTGACAACCTCCCCAGCTACCATTAATGCTGCTATTACAACTACTTATAATGATAATAATATGATGATAATAAAGACATCATAACTGCTGTGACCTCAGGAAGAGGGGTTGGGAGGACTCAGTTTACACGCACATCAGAACAAGAACAAGGTGTTGCCCGTTTGTGAGCCACAGCAGTTTAATGGCTACTTTTAAATACTCACTTAGGGTGTGTGAAGTGTGTGTGACAGTGGAAAGTGGGGAATATGAAAATAGAAGTCTCATAATTGTAGTCTGTTGACAATAAGGAAATCCGATCTCACATTACAATGTACAATACACAACAATTAGCCAGATTAGCTGGCCAGTGATGAAACGTTTTGGTTTTGAAACATCGGAATTGTTTTTTTTTTGTAGAAACCCATGTCAGGCCAGGTTTCCTCCGACCCGTGTACAAAGTGGCTCTCTTACAAGGTGGAGAAATGCCTGAACTGCAGCTAGTGGCCCTGAAAGGTTGTGTGTGTCTGTGTAACGGGGAACAGAACATGATTAGTCGGGAGATAATCAGTCTGTCTGTTTGTGTCTTGCCATGTACGGTGGGTAGAACTCCAAAGACAACACACACTGTTTTCTTTCCACACTCCTCCGTCACACACGCACACACAAAATAATTACAAAGCGTTTAGCAAGAGGGGGGACGTCATGAGCCTTGCAGTGTAGGTTAACTCCTCACACAGACATGGGTGATGAAGAGGCGACACTCTGTGGAAAAGGAGGTTAGGGTACTGTAACCTTCCCAAAAGCCATAGATACAAAAACAGTGTTCTGAGCAGAGTTCACACTTTCCCCTTTAACTGTCCAGGCCTCCTGCCTCTCTAACTGTCCAGGCCTCCTGGCTCTCTAACTGTCCAGGCCTCCTGGCTCTCTAACTGTCCAGGCCTCCTGGCTCTCTAACTGTCCAGGCCTCCTGGCTCTCTAACTGTCCAGGCCTCCTGGCTCTCTAACTGTCCAGGCCTCCTGGCTCTCTAACTGTCCAGGCCTCCTGGCTCTCTGACTGTCCAGGCCTCCTGGCTGTCTGACTGTCCAGGCCTCCTGGCTGTCTGACTGTCCAGGCCTCCTGGCTGTCTGACTGTCCAGGCCTCCTGGCTCTCTAACTGTCCAGGCCTCCTGGCTCTGTGTCTCTGTGTCTCTGTGTCTCTGTGTCTCTGTGTGTGTGTGTGTGTGTGTGTGTGAGAGTGATATGGAAGCGTTTACTTACGTGTGGACTGCCTGCCTGCAAAGGTTTTCATTCTCTTTAAACACTTATTATTATAATGAAATGAGACTGTCTTGCCTTGTGTAATAAAACAGAACTGTCGTGCTGGTCATACTATGGTGGAATTAAACTCTCCCTCATGGATAAGGCTGTATAGTTGGCATCCGAAACACACTCCTCTCCTCTCTTCTCCTCCACTTTCATCACACACAGGTGTGTGTGTGTGTGTGTGTGTGTGTGTGTGTGTGTGTGTGTGTGTGTGTGTGTGTGTGTGTGTGTGTGTGTGTGTGTGTGTGTGTGTGTGTGTGTGTGTGTGTGTGTGTGTGTGTGACTTGAGAGCACATGTTTGGATATGGATAAGCTGTTTGTCCTGTCTTAAAATCATCCATGTTCACAAAATGAAACAATGAGTGATGCATCTGATTGACTAAAATATGTTTGCGACAGTAAATCACTCTTTGAAGTACTGTATACAGCTTTTCTTTGACAAAACTCTTTGTTTTGATTGAGCTTTACTTAGCTTAACTTGTTTCCCTCACTTGATGCTCAGAACACTGTTTGTGTATCTATGGCTTTCCCATTCGTTATGTGGATAATTGGGGAAAGGAACGTTTTGGGCAGGTTGCAGTGCCCTACCCTCTCTTTCCACTCAGTGTCTTCTACACTCTTCATCACCCGTGTCTGTGTGATGAGTTAACCTACAGCAGAGAGAGGGAACCCACACTGCAGACTCATGCCGACAAACACTTCCCTGACATCCCATCCCCCCATCTTGCTAAACGCTTCAATGGAAGTGGTGTTGGAAGGCCAGTAGGAGGCACTCATTCCTCTGGTCTAAAAAAGTATTACTATTATCCCAATGCCCCAGGGCATTGATTGGGGACATTACCCTATGTAGGGTGCCGTCTTTCAGATGGGACGTTAAACGGGTGTCCTGACTCTCTGTGGTCACTAAAGATCCCATGACACTTATCGTACGAGTAGGGGTGTTAACCCTGGTGTCCTGGCTAAATTACCAATTTGGCCCTCATACCATCATGGCCACCTAATCATTCCCAGCTTCCAATTGGCTCCTTCATCCCCCCCTCCTCCCCCCGTAACTATTCCCCAGGTCATTGCTCTAAATGAGAATGAGTTCTCAGTCAATTTACTTTGTCAAATTATACAAATAATATGCCAGTTCAGTTCCCAAACAAAGATGCCTCTCTCTCTCTCTCTCTCTGTGTGTGTGTGTGTGTGTGTGTGTACGTGTGTGTGTACGTGTGTGTGTACGTGTGTGTGTACGTGTGTGTGTGTGTGTGTACGTGTACGTGCAAGTTCACTGTATGTGTGTGTACTTGCGTGTGTGTGAGTCGATGAGCCAGCTAGGTGTCTGTCAGGCAGACAGGAGCAGCTGAGTGGTGATTTGTGACTGGTGAGCGGTTGAGGCTCTGTGAGCTTCTTTGTCTGTCTGATGTGGAACTGGATTGTGTTTTGACTTGCATACTTCTGGCTGCCATCACAGCTCTAAAATCCCCAAACGAGATACTGCACATTTGAGAGAGATGCCTGAGCCCCAGATGTTTCTCTCTCTCAGCCCTTCAGGGATATGTCTTCACTCTGTGTGGATGGTGTTTATGTTTAAGAGACATGGAAGTATTACCAGCCTGTCACCCATCACCTCCCTTGCCTCGGGGACCAGAGGAGTGATATCTTAGCAATTTTAAATGGACGTTAGCAATGGATCTTTTGTTCCATGGATCTTTTGTTCCAGAGCTATATATATATATATATATATATATATATATATATATATATATATATACACACAGCGGGTGAAATACGTATTGAACACGTCACCATTTTTCTCAGTAAATATATTTCCAAAGGTGCTATTGAAATGAAATTTTCACCAGATGTTGGTAACAACCCAAGTAATCCATACATACAAAGAAACCAAAACAAATAAGTTCAGAAATTAAGTTATGTGTAATAATGTGAAATGACACAGGGAAAAAGTATTGAACACATGAAGAAAGGGAGGTGCAAAAAGGCATGGAAAGCCAAGACAACAGCTGAAAACTATCAGTAATTAAAAAGCAATCCAGCCCCCTGTCAGTGCAAATTAATATCAGCTGGTTCAGTCCCAACTGATGGCCTACAAAAAGGTCTCAATGCCAAGGTGTCACACAAGACACATCTCATGATGGGTAAAAGCAAAGAGCTGTCTCAAGACCTTCACAACCTGAATGTTCCAGTGAGCACTGTTGGGGCCATAATACGGAAGTGGAAAGACAATCATTTCCCCATAAATTTGCCTCGACCAGGTGCTCCTCGCAAGATTTCTGACAGAGGAGTGAAAAGAATAATCAGAAGAGTTGTCCAAGAGCCAAGGACCACTTGTGGAGAGCTTCAAAAAGACCTGCAATTAGCAGGTACTGTTGTCTCAAAGAAAACATAAAGTTATCCACTCCACCGCCATGGCCTGTATGCACGCTCACAACGCAAGACTCCATTGCTGAAAAAAAAGCATGTTGAAGCTCGTTTAAAGTTTGCTGCACAACATTTGGAAAAGCCAGTGAAATACTGGGAGAATATAGTGTGGTCAGATGAGAGCAAAATTGAACTGTTTGGATGTCACTGCACATCACCCTAAAAACACCAGACCAACAGTGAAGTTTGGAGGTGGGAACATCATGGTGTGGGGCAAATGGTACTGGCAAACTTCACATAATTGAAGGAAGGATGAATGGGCAAATTTACCGAGACATTCTTGACAAAAATCTGCTGCCATCTACCAGGATGATGAAGATGAAACGAGGGTGGACATTTCAGCAAGACAATGATCCCAAACACACAGCCAAGGAAACTCTCAATTGGTTTCAAAGAAAGAAAATAAAGCTGCAGAATGGCCCAGCCAATCACCTGACTTAAATCCCATTGAAAATCTATGGAAAGAACTGAAGATCAAGATTCATAGAAGAGGCCCACAGAACCTTCAAGATTTGAAGACTGTTTGTGTGGAAGAATGGGCCAAAATCACACTAGAGCAATGCATGCGACTAGTTTCTCCATACAGGAGGCGTCTTGAAGCTGTCATTACCAACAAAGGCTTTTGTACAAAGTATTAAATAAATATCAGTTTATTACATAAGTGTGTTCAGTACTTTTTCCCTGTGTCATTTCACATTATTACACATAACTTAATTTCTGAACTTATTTGTTTTGGTTTATATATTTACTGAGAAAAATGGTGACGTGTTCAATACTTATTTCACCCGCTGTGTGTGTGTATATGTGTGTGTGTGTATGTATATATGCATATGTGTATATATATATATATATATATATATATATATATACATACATACATACATACATACATACATACATACATACATACATACATACATACATACATACATACATACATACATACATACATACATACATACATACATACATACATACATACATACATACATACATACATACATACATACATACATACATACAGTGGGGAGAACAAGTATTTGATACACTGCCGATTTTTCAGGTTTTCCCACTTACAAAGCATGTAGAAGTCTGTAATTTTTATCATAGGTACTCTTCAACTGTGAGTGACGGAATCTAAAACAAAAATCCAGAAAATCACATTGTATGATTTTTAAGTAATTCATTTGCATTTTATTGCATGACATAAGTATTTGATACATCAGAAAAGCAGAACTTAATATTTGGTACAGAAACCTTTGTTTGCAATTACAGAGATCATACGTTTCCTGTAGTCCTTGACCAGGTTTGCACACACTGCAGCAGGGATTTTGGCCCACTCCTCCATACAGATCCTTCAGGTTTCGGGGCTGTCGCTGGGCAGTACGGACTTTCAGCTCCCTCCAAAGATTTTCTATTGGGTTCAGGTCTGGAGACTGGCTAGGCCACTCCAGGACCTTGGGATGCTTCTTACGGAGCCACTCCTTAGTTGCCCTGGCTGTGTGTATCGGGTCGTTGTCATGCTGGAAGACCCAGCCACGACCCATCTTCAATGCTCTTACTGAGGGAAGGAGGTTGTTGGCCAAGATCTCGCGATACATGGCCCCATCCATCCTCCCCTCAATACGGTGCAGTCGTCCTGTCCCCTTTGCAGAAAAGCATCCCCAAAGAATGATGTTTCCACCTCCATGCTTCACGGTTGGGATGGTGTTCTTGGGGTTGTACTCATCCTTCTTCTTCCTCCAAACACGGCGAGTGGAGTTTAGACCAAAAAGCTCTATTTTTGTCTCATCAGACCACATGACCTTCTCCCATTCCTCCTCTGGATCATCCAGATGGTCATTGGCAAACTTCAGACGGGCCTGGACATGCGCTGGCTTGAGCAGGTGGACCTTGCGTGCGCTGCAGAAATTTGAATCCATGACGGCTTAGTGTGTTACTAATGGTTTTCTTTGAGACTGTGGTCCCAGCTCTCTTCAGGTCATTGACCGGGTCCTGCCGTGTAGTTCTGGGCTGATCCCTCACCTTCCTCATGATCATTGATGCCCCACGAGGTGAGATCTTGCATGGTGCCCCAGACCGAGGGAGATTGACCGTCATCTTGAACTTCTTCCATTTTCTAATAATTGCGCCAACAGTTGTTGCCTTCTCACCAAGCTGCTTGCCTATTGTCCTGTAGCCCATCCCAGCCTTGTGCAGGTCTACAATTTTATCCCTGATGTCCTTACACAGCTCTCTGGTCTTGGCCATTGTGGAGAGGTTGGAGTCTGTTTGATTGAGTGTGTGGACAGGTGTCTTTTATACAGATAACGAGTTCAAACAGGTGCAGTTAATACAGGTAATGAGTGGAGAACAGGAGGGCTTCTTAAAGAAAAACTAACAGGTCTGTGAGAACCGGAATTCTTACTGGTTGGTAGGTGATCAAATACTTATGTCATGCAATAAAATGCAAATTAATTATTTAAAAAATCATACAATGTGATTTTCTGGATTTTTGTGTACCTATGATAAAAATTACAGACCTCTACATGCTTTGTAAGTAGGAAAACCTGCAAAATCGGCAGTGTATCAAATACTTGTTCTCCCCACTGTATATATATATAACGTCCATTTAAAATTGCGTTCCCATTTTTCCTCCAAACATGACGATGGTCATTATGGCCAAACAGTTCTATTTTTGTTTCATCAGACCAGAGGACATTTGGATCAAAAGATCCATTGCTAACATCCATTTAAAATTGCTAAGATATCACTCCTCTGGTCCCCGATGCAAGTGAGGTGATGGGTGACAGGCTGGTTATATACATATAACCAGCCTGTCAAAAGGCTGGTTAAAAAAAAGTGAAGACATCAAAACTATGACATAACACATATGGAATCATGTAGTAACCAAAAAAAGTGTTAAATTAATCAAAATGTATTTTATATTTGAGATTCTTCAAATAGCCACCCTTTGCCTTGATGACAGCTTTGCACACTCTTGGCATTCTCTCAACCAGCTTCAACTGGATGCTTTTCCATCAGTCTTAAAGGAGTTCCCACATATGCTGAGCACTTGTTGGCTTCCTTTCCTTCACTGCGGTCCGACTCATCACAAACCATCTAAATTTGGTTGAGGTTGGAACCAAAAATATCAAATTTGGACTCCAGACCAAAGGAAAAATTTCCACCAGTCTAATGCCACTGCTCCAAAACCGACATAAAAAAAGCCAGACTACAGTTTTGCAAATGCACATGGGGACAAAGATCATACTTTTTGGAGAAATGTCCTCTGGTCTGATGAAACAAAAATAGAACTGTTTGGCCATAATGACCATCGTTATGTTTGGAGGAAAAAGGGGGAGGCTTGCAAGCCGAAGAACACCATCCCAACCGTGAAGCACGGGGCTGGCAGCATCATGTTGTGGGGGTGCTTTGCTGCAGGAGGGACTGATGCACTTTACAAAATGGATGGCATCATGAGGAAGGAAAATTATGTATATATTTATATACAATATGTATATATATTGAAGCAACATCTCAAGACATCAGTCAGGAAGTTAAAGCTTGGTCACAAATGGGTCTTCAAAATGGACAATGACCCCAAGCATACTTCCAAAGTTGTGGCAAAATGGCTTAAGGACAACAAAGTCATGGTATTGGAGTGGCCATCACAAAGCCCTAACCTCAATCCTATAGAACATTTGTGGGCAGAACTGAAATTGCGTGTGGAAGCAAGGAGGCCTACAAACCTGACTCAGTTACACCAGTTCTGTCAGGAGGAATGGGCCAACATTCACCCAACGTATTGTGGGAAGCTTGTGGAAGGCTACCCGAAACGTTTGACCCAAGTTAAAGGCAATGCTACCAAATACTAATTGAGTGTATGTAAACTTCTGACCCACTGGGATTGTGATGAAAGAAATAAAAGCTGAAATAAATCATTCTCTCTACTATTTTTCTTAAAATAAAGTGGTGATCCTAACTGACCTAAGACAGGGACTTTTTACTAGGATTAAATGTCAGGAATTGTGAAAAACTGAGTTTAAATGTATTTGGCTAAGGTGTATTTAAACTTCCAACTACAACTCTGTGTGTGTGTGTATATATATATATATTACAATCCCAGATTGTCTCCCTGGCTGTCGCCTGACACTTAATGGACCTACTTCATTTCACAATGTTCCGTAATTGGCTCTTAATTGTCAAAACAATGAATATCGCCTCAGTAAAACAGCACAATAATATAAATCATGTTCTGTTATTGTTCAGTGAGCTAGTGTACATTGTGTTGTAGTGTTCGTCAGTGTATGTAGTGTAGCCTATTATAGTCTGGATCAGTGAAGAGAGTAAACAACATTATGACTCAGCCCTTAGTTCTCATATTTAAACCCGCAAGCCACTCTTGATAACACATCCACAGAGAAAATAAAAACCTCTTTGAACATTTATCTGTAGTACTAGACATTGGAAGCATCCTAAATGTTTGTTAGCCTACCCCTGAAAGCCCAAATATTCTAGAACTTTATAGAATGTGAGAAGATTACATGATATCATGATGATGATGATATCGGGGCTGAATTGATGCTGGGCGGGGCTGAATTGGCAGTGTGTCAGTTGGTGTCATCCTGGTATGTTGTTGTTTGCTTACGCATTCTATCTGCAATCAGAGGTTGTCACAAACACAATAGGGCCCCTCTCTGTGTTGACAGGGCCTGTCAGATAGTCATAATCCATATTGTCTACGTGAGATCAGAATCATCATCTTATCGACCCTCCACAGGATTCCTTAGGTAGCAGTTATATTTATGTGTTTTCCTTAAAAGTAAGGTGGAAGCTTTCAGTACCCAAGGCTGTCTCTTAGTTCTGAAAAATCTTTATTTACACAGTCTCTACTCAAACTTATAGGGTGTGTGGCATAGTGAGAAGCCAGCTACACACACACACACACACACACACACACACACACACACACACACACACAATCATACTCTGTGCCCAGTGAGGGGAAATAAACAGCATGAATATTCAGAGTGTAATGGTATCGTTCAGCAGGAAGAGGATTTGTATGCGGGGCTTTGAAACAGCTCTTTGTGATCTTGCATTGGTATCAAATGGTCACCGGTATCGGGACCCTTCCCAGGTGGGGTTGTGGTCAGACCAGGGTAGGGAAGCAATTTTCCGAATGGATATTCCCAGTTACCCATGGTTGATTGGAGGGGTATGAATGGTTCATAGTACTACAGACAGGGAACTCAGTCAGAGGATAGAATGAAAGGCAGGCGGGAACCGTCAGATATGAGGAGGAGAGAGTGCGTTTGTGTGTGTTTGCATCTGAATGCGTGTGTGTGTTTTGTGTGTCTGCACAGTGTGTGCATATTTGCTGGAACAAACAGCTGGCTAACCAGAGGTTGCTCCTGTGGTCTGGACAGGTTGTTGTTGGATCGTGGGATAGTATAGCTTGTGGTTCCGCTCTGGAGAACCTCCTACTGTAGATCTGAGATCTTTCTTCCATAAACAGATAACAGATAGATGCTTCATAGTTCTGCCTCAGTGAATCTCATTCCTTTTAATATCAACAGTAAAACACTGTAATAGACACAGGGCTTTTCAGAATACGGGCCTGCTCTTTGACGATAAACGGTTCTGGTTTACTTTACAGTGTACTGTGAGTAGTGTATATTCTCAGTTAACAGATTCTCTGTCATGGTCTTTGTGTAAACAGTCGGTACTCTATCTGGGTCTCTACCAGCCACACACTGTAGATTAAGTCATGGGTGGGATTGGTCGGGATCGTATTTCACTTGTTTAGGGCTTCTCTTCCTGGATATTTTCTTGTTACATGTTTCTTTGACGTTTTCCTTTCCTTCGCGTGTGAGTACGGGTATCACAGTGCTTCTGCTTGCTCCTCTCGACTGTAGCAGAGTGAAGGGAAGTCTTTAGATATTTAAAACTCCAACAGAGCATTTCCCCAACCATTCCCTGTGATGGCGCTTCTTCAAAGACTGCTGTTCGAAGCATTCCGACCCGGCATTCTGACCCCTGACACGGCGTTCCCACCCTGGTGAGAGCCGGGTGGAGCTGCATCGGACTTGAACCCTGCACATTGTATTACTGTAACCTTTCTGCAACTGCGCGTGAGTGTGTGTGTGTGTGTGTGTGTGTGTGTGTGTGTGTGTGTGTGTGTGTGTGTGTGTGTGCGTTCGAGTGTGCGTGCGTGCTCCTGGTTTATAATCCATTATCAGGATGCAATGTCCTATGGCACAGAGTGTATGTGTGCAGTTAAGGGTTAATGTTACCCAAACCTGGGATAAAGAGAGAGACGGAGAAAGAAAGAGCGAGAGAGAAAGAGAGAAAGAAAAAGTGGAGTTTAGTATGTTCTGCTGCTACAGTGTGCAGTATCTGGAGCCTAATCATCGAGATTGAGATGGATGATCCAGATTAAACTCTCATTAAGAGTAAAGTAGTGAAACATGCACTCAGATTATACAGCTTTAATAACCCTCCCCAATAAGGAGTTCTCTCTGTGTGATAACACATCTCCCCTAAAACCCCTTTCCAAACATTAAAAACAGCAGGAGAGCGTGTGGTGACTGAAGACCATAACATGACTGTGTTTTGGAGGTGCCTTGGTGTTCTAATAGATCAGTCTTGTTCCTCTGCTGGTCCTGTCATGCACTGTTGACTTGGACATATTTTACATTTACGTCATTTAGCAGATGATCATTGTTGCCCCTAGTACCAGTTTTGTAGACATTTCCTGGCTACCTCAGGACAATCTTGAATGACCTGGCTGGTTATTTATGAGTGTGTGGCCTACTCCTACTCTCCACTGATGACGTCACTGGTACCTACTGTACCATCACAATGGAAAACATCATAGCAACACACCCACCTGTATGACTGAATGTTGGGATGAGCTCATACTGTAGGTTTCAGAGAGACACACACACACACACACACACACAGAGACACACACACAGAGACACACACACAGAGACACACACACAGAGACACACACACACACACACACACAGACACACACAAAGAGAGAGACAGACACACATAGACATGTGCTTGTGCCCAGGACAAGTACAACACATCATAAAGTTGACTTAAGGGACACTGTTATTGACTCTGACAGGCATCCACATACAGACAAGAAGGTATTTACAACCAAGACACTGCACAACAACCAAGCAGTAGGCTGGCCAGTAACACACACACAAACAGCTGTTCTCCATCTACACAGGGGGTAGGGGTCCTGGGTGGGCACAGCAGGGCTGTCTGTTTGTAACAGGGCTGTGGAGGGCTGGGTCGCGGTCTGAGCAAATGAGGTGTATGAGTGGCTTGGGTTTAGGCTCCAGGCTCCAGGCTATGTAGCTGGACACAGGCCAGCCAAACATGTGTGTGTGTGTGTGTTCCTGTGGTTGACAGTATGGTCTGTTGCGTGTGCGTGTGCGCGTGTGTGCGTGTGTGTGTGTGTGCGCGCGCTCCTTGGGCTGACAGTTGTGTGTGTGTGTGTGTGTGTAAGTAACCAGAGGGGTAGCACCTGCAGGGGCGGTGGTCCCTTGACTTCACTTCTATTTAAAGATCATATAAGCAATTCCAGAGGCTGAAGGGGGGCAGAGGCTGAAGGGGGGCAGAGGCTGAAGGGGGGCAGAGGCTGAAGGGGGGCAGAGGCTGAATGGGGGCAGAGGCTGGAGGGGGGCTGAGGCTGAAGGGGGGCAGAGGCTGAAGGGGGGCAGAGGCTGAAGGGGGGCAGAGGCTGGAGGGGGGCAGAGGCTGGAGGGGGGCAGAGGCTGGAGGGGGGCTGAGGCTGAAGGGGGGCAGAGGCTGGAGGGGGGCAGAGGCTGGAGGGGGGCAGAGGCTGGAGGGGGGCTGAGGCTGGAGGGGGGCTGGCTTCCCCTACTCACAACGGTGGCATTCATCAAGTGAGAGGGGGTTGGGGACTCGACAGGGGTGCTGGAGTATTTAAGTGGGGTCTGGGGGGGTGTAAGTGAAAGGAAGGAGTTACAGAGGGAGGAGGAGGAGCTGGGAGGCTGATTACAGACAAATGGGGGAACAGCAGCTGGGGAGGAGAGGGGGGAGGGTGGCAGTTTGGTCCCTGCAGGGGGTCTCTATTCACCTCTCCTCACCTCTCCTTCCCCTCTCCTCCCCTCTACTACTTTGATGTAATCTGGTCCTGCTGATGTGTAGCTGATAAGATTGCGAGAACACTGAGCAACTGGAGAGGGGGGGGGGGGGTAGGGGGGAGAACAGAGGCAAAGGGGATATCTAGTCAGTTGCATAACTGAATGTATTCAATCCAACCCCTCTGAATTGTTTATTTAGCCTTTATTTAACAAGGCAAGTCAGTTTGATGAGAGGAAGAGAAATTAGTTGGTAGAAATACAATATCAGAGAATGTTTGTAATACAGTACATTGAATATGACCATATCAGTGTGTAAGTTGGGTCATTGGCGAGTTGAGTGTTATAGGATAGGGCTAGAAGACAGAAGAATATTTTTTTATTTAATTTTTATATTTAACTAGGCAAGTCAGTTAAGAACAAATTCTTATTTACAGTGACGGCCTACCTACAAATTAGGGTTAAGTTAGGGTTAGGGTCACCTTGTCCGCTCGGGTATTCGAACCAGCGACCTTTCGGTTACCGGCCCAACGCTCTAACCACTAGGCTACCAGATTTTCTTCCACATTTTGTGGAAAAATTGATTAAATTGTTTTTTTTCCTCATCATTCTACAACATTTTTGGAAAATGTTGCTAATTTATTACATATAAAATATCAAATTTACGTAAGTATTCAGACCCTTGACTCAGTACTTTGTTCAAACATCTTTGGCGGAGATTACAGCCTTCGAGTCTTCTTGTGTATGACGCTACAAGCTTGGCACACCTGTATTTGGAGAGTTTCTCCCATTCTTCTCTGCAGATACTCTCAAGCTTTGTCGCTGCATAGCTATTTTCAGGTCTCTCCAAAGAGGTTAGATCGTGTTCAAGTCCGGGCTCTGGCTGAGCCACTCAAGTACATTCAAAGACTTGTCCCAAAGCCAATCCTGTGTTGTCTTGGCTGTGTGCTTAGTGTCTTTGTCCTTTTGGAAGGTGCGCGCTCTAGAGCAGGTTTGGTGCCAGGTTTGGTTGGGATGGTGCCTCCAAGCAGGCTGTCATGTGCCTTTTGTTGTCTTTTGAGTAGTTTCCATCTAGCCTCTCTACCATAAAGGCCGTACTGGTGACGTGCTGCAAAGATAGTTGTCCTTCTGGAAGGTTCTCCCATCTCCACAGATGAACTCTGGAGTTATGTCAGAATGACCATTGGGTTCTTAGTCACCTCCCTGACCAAGGCCCTTCTCCCCCGATTGCTCAGTTTGGCTGGGCGGCCAGCTCTAGGAAGAGTATTGGTGGTTCCAAACTTCTTCCATTTAAGAATGATGGAGGCCACTGTGTTCTTGGGGACCTTCAATGCTGCAGAACTGTTTTGGTACCCTTCCCCAGATCTGTGCCTCGACACAATCCTGTCTCTGAGCTCTACAGACAATACCTTCAACCTCATAGCTTGGTTTTTGCTCTGACATGCACTGTCAACTGTGGGACCTTATATAGACAGGTGGGTGCCTTTCTAAATCATGTCCAATCAATTGAATTGACCACAATTGACCACTCCAATCAAGTTGTAGAAACATATCAAGCATGATCAATTCAAACAGGATGCACCTGAGCTCAATTTCGAGTCTCATAGCAAAGGGTCTGAATACTTATGTAAATAATGTTTTAATGAATTTGCAAAACTTTCTAAAAACCTGTTTTCACTTTGTCATTATGGGCTATTGTGTGTAGATTAATGAGGATTTTTCCAAATGTAATACATTTTAGAATAAGGCTGTAACGTAACAAAATGTTGAAAAAGGGGAAGGGTCTGAATAGTTTCTGAATGCACTGTATATATACTATATTGCACTGTATGTGGCAACCTCTGATTCACAGTGAGCAATTGTGTTGTTCAACCATTCTCCCACTGCAAGAGATGAGTGTTGTTGTTTTGAGGTTGGCAAACCACAGCTAAACACCCCCAGAGGATAAACTGTGATGATGCAACACACATACATACACACACACACACACACACACTCTCTGTTCGTGTATGTGTGTGTGATTGCTAAACGGATTAGTAGCCCTGGGGCCTGACAACTTTAATAAGGTCTGTAGCCATGTTTACATGCATGTTGATGTTTGTGAGGGAGAATGATTAATGGGTACTTTGTGTCTGTAGGATAAATGGGCTAATTGAGATGGAGGGTTCTCCTGTCTTTCCCAGGGGGCTCCGGCTCTGGTAGGTAAAGTATTTCACCAAAAGCTTAAAGACAGGAGTCCAGTCCTCTCCCCACAAGCCTAACCACTCAGATGGATTTACCCTGCCATACAACCTACCATCATTACATCTACTACCTATTAAAACAGTGCCTTATAGGACATGTGCAGTATTGTCTCTAAATGAAGCGAAGATATTACTGATGGGGTTGGGATTATCAAGCCATTTGATTGGCCAAAACATTCCTGGCATTCCCAGCAAGTTGGAGCGTTGGGATGAGAGTCGGAACATGAACAGACAGGGTGTAGACGCTAGACATCAAGATTGGCCGCTCACGCGTATCGATACCATCACACAGATCTCTGGCAGGAGAGAGGGATGGAGACAGGAGGAAGGATGGAGAGGTAGAGAGTGAGAGTAGGCCGGGAGGCATCTTTGAGGGACTTTCCAGACTCTCTTCTTCTATAAATTCTGTGTTTGACAGCAGATCTCCTAGGTCTCTGTGTACCTGCTCTTGAACACAACACATACCTCTAATACACATGTCATACACCCCCCCCCCCCCCCCCACCTCCTTCATTCTCCCACTCCCCTCCTTCCCCTCCTCTGCTGTCTAAGTGTTTGAGTTGTATTTGGTCATTGCCATAGCTGCAGCGGCTTCCTCACTAGCCAAGCAAAAAACACCTGCAATTACATAGACAAACAAACACAGAGTGAGAGAAATGATTGGTAGAAAAACAGTGTGGGGATTTTGGGTCTTTCTGTGTTGAGCCTTGCACTATGATCTATCATGTCTAGCTAGGTGATTAGGAAATATTTGTATTTTATTGAACCTTTATTTAACTAGGCAAGTCAGTTAAGAACAAACTCTTATTTACAGTCATGGCCTACCTACAGGATCAGCGCTCTAACCGCTAGGCTACCTGCCGCCCCATCAATGACTTATCCCAACTGAAGGAGTGTACAGTAAATACAGAGCATTGTGTAGTGTTGCAATGTTGTTTTTTGTCAGAAAAGGGACGTCTCCTTGTAATACGCTGAGGCATTCTGCATACTTTTGTGCTACCTGAAATTTGAGACGCGCCGTATCATTCCTTGATGAGCCGTGGGGGTGGTGTTGTTGCTTAGTTCCTTGGTCTGAGCTGAAATAAAAGATCTCAGAAATGTTCCATATGCACAAAAATGTTCATGTTTTGTGCACAATATTTTTTTTACATCCCTGTTGGTGAGCATTTCTCCATTGCCAAGACAATCCATCCACCAGACAGGTGTGTCATATCAAGAAGCTGATTAAAACAGCATGATCGTTACACAGATCGTTACGCGCCTTGTGCTGGGTACAATAAAAGGCCACTCTAAAATGTCACAGCACAATGCCACAGAGTTTTGAGGAAGCATGCAATTGGCATGCTGACTGCAGGAATGTCCACCAAATGTTCATTTCTCCAACATAAGCCGCCTCCAACGTAGTTTAAGAGAATTTGGCAGTACGTCCAACCGGCCTAGCAACCGCAGACCACGTGTACCCACACCAGCCAAGGACCTTCACATCCGGCTTCTTCCAAGTGGGTGGGCTTATTCCCTCCCAGGCCCACCCATGGCTGCACCTCTGCCGAGTCATGTGAAATCCATAGATTACGGCTTAATGAATGTATTTCTATTGATTTATTTTTATGAACTGAAATTGTTGCATGTTGCGTTTTATATTTTTGTTCAGTATAAATGTCACAGGTATCCCACTGCACCCGGCGTGGGTAAGGCCTCTCCTCTTAGTGTTTTTGCAGTTATGGCGTTAATGCTATCTCTGGTGTTAAGTCGTTGATGGCTGTGTGAGTCAGTCAGATACCTCTTGTTTTATCCTGGGAAAGAGAGGGGAGGGGCTGCAGTAAAGATAGGAATGTTTATGCGCAGGCTGTTATTGTTATTCTGAGCCATTTTAAGAACTAATGGTTCCCAATGAAAACACAGGGGGGCGATTAACGATGTGACGCAAGTTCCCACAAGGCTCTGAATTATGTTAAATCATTGATCCGCCACTCTCGCACTCTCTCTCTTTTCTCTCACCTCTCTCTCACCCTCTCTCTCTCCTTCCCCCTCTTTCTCTCTCTTTCTCCTTCACCCTCTCCCACTGTTTGAGTGTTATTGTGTCTGGTTCTTAGGGAATGGCAAATTGGCACATCATAAAGAAAATTAGTGCTCTGTTTTTGTAAAAGGTATATGTTGTGTGTACACAATTGAAACCAGACACTAGGCAATATTTCTTAAACTTACAGAAGGAAAATAATTTCTACAAAACTAAATATAAATGTTAATATTACTTGGTAGGGGCCTATACTTCAACATTATTGCGTTTTTATATATATTTTTTTAAACACCATGGACCAAGCAGCCGTCATACCGCTCAGGAAAGAGTTGTGGGGGTGCTTTTCTGCAGGAGGGACTGGTACACTTCACAAAATAGATGGTGAGGAAGGAAAATTATGTGGATATATTGATGCAACATCTCAAGACATCAGTCAGGAAGTTAAAGCTTGGTCGCCAATGGGTCTTCCAAATGGACAATGACCCCAAGCATACTTCTAAAGTTGTGGCAAAATGACTTAAGGACAACAAAGTCAAGGTGTTGGAGTGGCCATCACAAAGCCCTGACCTCAATCCTATAGAAAATATGTTGGCAAACTGCAAAAGCGTGTGCGAGCAAGAAGGCCTACAAACCTGACTCAGTTACACCAGTTCTGTCAGGAGTAATGGGACAAAATTCCCCCAACTTATTGTGGGAAGCTTGTGGAAGGCTACCCGAAACATTTGACCCAAGTTAAACAATTTAAAGGCAATGCTACCAAATACTAGTTGAGTATATGTAAACTTGAGTGTATGACCCACTGGCAATGTGATGAAAGAAATAAAAGCTGAATAAATCACTCTACTATTATTCTGACATTTCATATTCTTCAAATAAAGTGGTTATCCTAACTGACCTAAGACAGGTAATTTTTACTAGTATTAAATGTCAGGAATTGTGAAAAACTGAGTTTAAATGTATTTGGCTAAGGTGTATGTAAACTTCTGACTTCAACTGTATCTATGCCTTAATTTCCCCAAAATATAGACTCTTAGCTTTCATTTGACACCAAATGTAATATGCTCCTACTAACTTAATATGTTGGTGCTCATGGGTCCTTTTACATGGCAATCACCAGATGCACTTTACATTGATTTCAATGTATTCTGAAACTGGAGTGTTCTTTCTCAGTATGACAGGGAAGAATCGGGTTGTTCCATACTATGAACCCAATGCCCACTCCCAAGCCCTCAATAACATATCATAGATCTAGTAACTTTCATAACAAAAGGTGTATTTAGCTAGCTGCCCTTTCCTCTATAGCATTGTGAATCAGAGGCATATTGATATTGCAGTGGTGCTATTTCCCCTCATGTAGTCCCATATCCCAGTCTTTAGCTCAGAGACCATACTTACAGAGATGAGGGATGTTGCTGAGTTGACTTGATGAAAGCAGAGTAATTGATCCGTCTGGCTACATTCGTGTGTGTGTGTGTGTGTGTGTGCTTCTTGCTGTACGTGGGTTCATGTCTTTGTACGTGTTTCTGGCTGTGCTTGTTTGCCAGTTTGAGGCTCCTGAGGGGATCTAAGCCTGTTTGTCTTTGTCCTGTTAACACATGACTGGCCTAATTTCAGCTCACAGTAATGCGACGAGTAAAGGTTGACAGTGGTTTCTCTCTCTCTCTCTCTCGCGCTTGCTCTCGCTTGCTCTCTCTCTCTCTCTCGCTTGCTCTCTCGCTTGCTCTCTCTCTCTCTCTCTCTCTCTCTCGCTTGCTCTCTCTCGCTTGCTCTCTCTCGCTTGCTCTCTCTCTCGCTTGCTCTCTCTCTCGCTTGCTCTCTCTCTCAATTGCTCTCTCTCTCAATTGCTCTCTCTCTCACTTGCTCTCTCTCTCGCTTGCTCTCTCCCTCTCTCCTCTCCCTCCCTCGCTCTCTCTCCCTTGCGCTCTCTCTCTCTCCCTCTCTCCTCTCCCTAGCGCTCTCTCTCTCTCCCTCTCTCCTCTCCCTAGCGCTCTCTCTCTCTCCCTCTCTCCTCTCCCTCTCTCCTCTCCCTAGCTCCCTATTACTCTCTCTCTCTCCCTCTCTCCTCTCCCTAGCTCCCTATTACTCTCTCTCTCTCCCTCTCTCCTCTCCCTAGCTCCCTATTACTGTCTGTCTGTCTGTCTGTCTGTCTGTCTGTCTGTCTGTCTGTCTGTCTGTCTGTCTGTCTGTCTGTCTGTCTGTCTGTCTGTCTGTCTGTCTGTCTGTCTGTCTGTCTGTCTGTCTGTCTGTCTGTCTGTCTGTCTGTCTGTCTGTCTGTCTCTGTCTGTCTCTGTCTGTCTGTCTGTCTCTGTCTGTCTGTCTGTCTCTGTCTGTCTGTCTGTCTCTGTCTGTCTGTCTGTCTCTGTCTGTCTGTCTGTCTCTGTCTGTCTGTCTCTGTCTGTCTGTCTGTCTCTGTCTGTCTGTCTCTGTCTGTCTGTGTCTGTCTGTCTGTCTCTGTCTGTCTGTCTCTGTCTGTCTGTCTCTGTCTGTCTGTCTCTGTCTGTCTCTGTCTGTCTGTCTCTGTCTGTCTGTCTCTGTCTGTCTCTGTCTGTCTGTCTGTCTGTCTGTCTGTCTGTCTGTCTCTGTCTGTCTGTCTGTGTGTGTGTGACTCTATTAACCTGTGTGTCAGTTTCTGTGTTTGGCTTACGGTTGTAAAATGTGGCTTGGGGTCACTTCCTTTTTAATTCAATCAATTCAGGAACCAAACTGAGATTCCAATTTCAATATAACCCTGCAGGTCTCTGGTCATAGGACTGAGGACCATAGAGGACATCAAGCTACTGTCTGTTACCTCCTACCTTTGTGTTTATTTTATTTTATTTCACCTTTATTTAACCAGGTAGGTCAGTTGAGAACAAGTTCTCATTTACAACTGCGACCTGGCGTGTGTGTGTGTGTGTGTGTGTGTGTGTGTGTGTGTGTGTGTGTGTGTGTGTGTGTGTGTGTGTGTGTGTGTGTGTGTGTGTGTGTGTGTGTGTGTGTGTGTGTGTGTGTGTGTGTGTGTGTGTGTGTGTGCGCGTGTGTGCGTGTGTGTGTGTGTGTGTTACAGCTCTACGTGGCGTTTTCGTTCAGGGTCTGTATTGAGTTGCTGTTTGTGTTATATGTGATAGGGAGAAACATAGGGCCTTGGAGGTATGTGAAGAGAAAGCGTGACAGTATGAAGATATTTAATATTTTTTACATCTATCAAGTCAGTCAGTCTGTGCTCTGAAGTCTGGATTCCAACCGGCCATTTTGTGTGTGTGTCCCAAACCCTGGGTCGGCACGTTTCCTGTTCATTTAGAAACCTTTTAAACGGTTACCTCTTATTTTTGAATTTTTTTACTGTATGAATATTTGCTTTGTGGCCGGTGGACCCCTAATGCTGACAGAGCTTGGCCTCGTGCCTGGACCTAGAACAATATCTGCCAAGGGGGGTTTGTGAGAGCGAGGAGCCAGGCAAGACACAAAAGTGTGCACACACACACAGGAACGTCTGGCCTCTAAGCCGTCAGCGCTGTGGCCCTGCCTTACATAATGACAGAGAGTGGAGGCATTAAGGCAATTTGTTTGATTTAAGTTGTCAAGGCAGCCTGGACCCTGTTCCTTTCAGCTGGTTTTGATACCCAGGCTTGTGTGTGTGTGTGTTCATTCTGCATACCTCCTCTGTGAAATAAAAACTAGAGGAATGGACAGGCTCACGCACAGAGGGGGGTCTCATCTCGGTAAGGGAGGTAACACACTGTACGTTCTGGGAGAAGCAAGAGAGGTTGGGGGGGGGGGGGGTGATAGGCTAGGGCTACACAAAGGAGGGAGGGAGAGGAGGAAGGAAGCAGAGGAGAGAGAGGTGTGAGGAAGAACGAGAGGAAAAAAGGAGTGTAGAAAGCGGGGAGGAAAAGCACAACAGAAAGGAGTAAAGAAGAGTAAGATGGGTGTCTCTGTGAGCAGCAGGTAGGCCTGATTTTTAAGGGTGAGGGTGGGCATTAGCTGCCTAGCTAGCATTAGAGTCAGATAAACACAGCTCCTTTTCCCACCTCTGCCCTTGGCTAGGCTCGGCTCTGCTTGGTCTAGTCGCCTGCTAGTTTAGGGTCTTGTTTCACTCAGCAGCTCTACACAGCACAGTGGGAGAAAGCAGGTATTACTAGGCTGTGTGTGTGTAGATGAGTACCACATATAGCCAGTAGTTGGTGTGCGTGTGTGCATTCTTCTGTGTGAGTAGTGGGCAGTGTGTGGAACGTTATTGAAAACGTCAACTAAAAGAGTCGGCGGCGTGTCAGGGGTAGTTAGAATGAGCTCTGGAGAACAGAGGAGTTTAATAGAAAGTGCTCAAACCAACGTGTGTGTTCTCTAGCCAGGTCTTTATCCCAGAGATCTGTAGAGGTAGTTGGGAAGTAGTAAACTGCTGACACGTTTCAGCTGTGCAGATTGTGTGTGTTCACAGTAAACCACTGATGTGTTTCCGCTGTGCAGACAGCGGACCAACCGCACGGTCCAGGTGTGTCAACCATGACCGTCTTGGCATAACACAGTTAAATGGGATCTGGTCCTCAAATTGTCTGGTTACACATACAGTGCATTCGGAACGTATTCAGACCCCTTCACTTTTCCCACATTTTGTTATGTTACAGACTTATTCTAAAATTTATTAAATAAAAAATATTGCAAAAAAATAACTTCATTACGTAAGTATTCAGACCCTTTCCTATGAGACTTGAAATTGAGCTCAGGTGCATCCTGTTTCACTTGATCATCCTTGAGATGTTTCTACAACTTGATTGGGGTCCACCTGTGGTAAATTCAATTGTTTGACATAAATTGGAAAGGCTCCCACCTGTCTATATAAGGTCGCACAGTTGTCAGAGCCAAAACCAAGCAATGTGGTCAAAGGAATTGTCCGTAGAGCTCCGAGAGGATTGTGTCGAGGCACAGATCTGGGAAAGGGTACCAAAACATTTCTGCAGCATTGAAGGTCCCCAAGAACACTGTGGCCTCCATCATTATTAAACGGAAGAAGTTTGGAACCACCAAGACTCTTCCTAGAGCTAGCTGCCTGGCAAAAATGAGCAATCAAGGGAGAAGGGCCTTGGTCAGGAAGGTGGTCACTCTGACAGAGCTCCAGAGTTCCTCTGTGGAGATGGGAGAACCTTCCAGAAGGACAACCATATCTGCAAATTCTCTTGTCTGATGAAACCAAGATTGAACTCTTTGGACTGAATGCCAAGAGTCACGTCTGGAGGAAACCTGGCACCATCCCTATGGGGAAGCATGGTGATGGCAACATCATGCTGAAGGGGATGTTTTTCAGCGGCAGGCACTGGGAGACTAGTCAGGATCGAGGGAAAGATGATCGGAGCAAAGTACAGAGAGATCCTTGATGGAAATCTGCTCCAGGACCTCAGACTAGGGTGAAGGTTCACCTTCCAACAGGACAACAACCCTAAGCACACAACCCAGACAGCTCAGGAGTGGTTTCGGGACAATCACTGCCAAAGGTGCTTCAACAAAGTACTCAGTTAAAGGGTCTGAATACTTATGTAAATGTGATATTTCCATTTATTTTATTTTTAATACTTTTGCAGAATTTTCAAAAAAAACTGTTGTTGCTTTGTCATTATGGGGTATTGTGTGTGTAGATTGATGAGGGAAAAAAACAATTTAATAAATTTTAGAATCCGGCTGTAAGGTAACAAAATGTGGAAAAAGTGAAGGGGTCTGAATACTTTCCGAATGCACCGTACATCGAGTCAGACACACTCTTCAGACTAAATACCCCTTAAAGGTTTAACTTGGTCCTTTTTTTTTTTGCAATAGTATGACTTCCGTCTGTATTGATGTGAATATTTTCTCTCCTCTCTATCAGATCTCCTTTGAGCTAGCTGAGTACACAGCTAACGTGGATGGTGTTGGTACCCTGCGTCTGCTGGACGCTATAAAGACATGTGGTCTGACCAACAGTGTCAAGTTCTACCAGGCCTCTACTAGTGAACTCTATGGGAAGGTCCAGGAGATCCCTCAGAAAGAGACCACGCCGTTCTACCCACGCTCACCTTATGGTAACAACACGCGCACATACACATACTCACACGTCTCTACTTGGAGTACATTCATACATTCAAGCTTATTTCATAAGAACACTCTTTGATGCTTCTATGCCCTGGCACTGCTTCAATGGTGTGTGTGTGGTAGGGTGGGGTGGGGTGGGGTGTGGGCGACAGAGAGTGCTTCAGAGTTGGAGCTCCTTACACACCTCCCCAGGCTAAACGTCTGACTGAAGACTGAGTGAGTCTCACTAACAAAGATACCTTTATGCCCAGCATACACACGTATACACACACACGTATACACACACACACACACACACACACACACACACACACGTGTCTTGTGTGTCAGTGTGATATCAGGTTTCATGTTCTGTGTTGTCTAAATGTTCTCCTACCTGACACGTTCCCTGCCTGTCTGTCAACACCTAATCTGACTGTACGGGGGGGGGGGGGGCAGCGTACCATGATAACCAGGACTGCTCTACTATTAGGGTAGGCATGGCGTAACTATGGGGACCTCCCTTCAACCTCTGTCCATGTTCGTGTACTGACCCTGTGACTTAATCAACCAGCAGGGCTCCTCCCCTCCTCCACTCCCTCCCTGAGTCTGTGGCATCTCTCTCATCAGTTGGGAGGATGGTGAGGAGAGAGTGAGAGTGGAAGGTTGGGGGGAGGTAGGAAGGGGATGAAAAGGGTGAGGAGAGCAATGAAAGAAGGATGAACACTGAGAGAAAGGAGGAGGTTATTGGTGTTTTTCCTGCTTCTACTCATCATTAGACAGCAGAAACATGCTCTGTGGTACAGTACCACCGTACTCTCTCTCTGTCTATCACTCCATCTCTCGCCCTCTCTCTCTATTTCTCTCTCTCCATTTTTCTATTCCTCCATCTCTTTCTCTCTCTCTGTTTCTTTCTTTCTTTCTGTCTTTCTCTCTTTCTCTCTTTCTCTCTGTCTCTCTCTCTCCCTCATTTCTATCTCTCAATCTCTCTCTCTCTCTCTCTCTCTCTCTCTCTCAGGTGCTGCTAAGCTCTATGCCTATTGGATTGTGGTGAACTTCAGGGAGGCCTATAACCTGTTTGCTGTCAACGGGATCCTCTTCAACCACGAGAGCCCCAGAAGAGGTAAGTCCTATACATGCTAACTGCTGCAGTCAGCTATGGAAGAAGCTCATTCTTACTTTTTTTTCAGCCTCTTAAAAGAATATATACTGAAAAAAAAAAATATATATATATATATATGCATTGAGGTCTGAGAGGTCCTGAGTGCTGGTTTAACCTGATTTACACACCAGTGTGACCTGAAATGAATACCACATGACTGAACACACACACACACACACACACACACACACACACACACACACACACACACACACACCCTCTGCTGTGCCCAGGTCGTCTATTCAGGTGTTTATGATTTATCCTTAATGAAGGCCCCAGCCACGACCCTAGACAATGGTCAGAGGTCAGCCAGTAAATCTTAATGGTTTAGAAGAGAGACATGGGGAGGCTGTGGTTTTGAGAGACTGGGTAAGAGACACAAATGGCCGAATGGAGAGAAAGACAGAGAGATGTTACGGAAGGGAAATGGATTGAGAGAGACGGACAGACTGAACATCTGACCCTATGAAATCCACCAATACACTCCATACCCATATTTAGACAATAAGCATACTGTCCCTTATCCCTTCTCCATCTTTTGGGCAGCTCTATCTCCTCTCTTTTATCTCTTCTCTCCTCTCTTCTATATCTCCTCTCTTCTCTCCTCTCCTCTCCTCTCCTCTCCTCTCCTCTCCTCTCCTCTCATCTCCTCTCCTCTCCTCTCATCTCATCTCATCTCATCTCATCTCATCTCATCTCATCTCATCTCATCTCATCTCATCTCATCTCATCTCATCTCATCTCATCTCATCTCATCTCATCTCATCTCATCTCATCTCATCTCATCTCATCTCATCTCATCTCATCTCATCTCATCTCATCTCATCTCATCTCATCTCATCTCATCTCATCTCATCTCCTCTCCTCTCCTCTCCTCTCCTCTCCTCTCCTCTCCTCTCCTCTCCTCTCCTCTCCTCTCCTCTCCTCTCCTCTCCTCTCCTCTCCTCTCCTCTCCTCTCCTCTCCTCTCCTCTCCTCTCCTCTCCTCTCCTCTCCTCTCCTCTCCTCTCCTCTCCTCTCCTCTCCTCTCCTCTCCTCTCCTCTCCTCTCCTCTCCTCTCCTCTCCTCTCCTCTCCTCTCCTCTCCTCTCCTCCCTTCCTAAACCATGAAATCCCCCCCCCCCCCCCACACACTTTTATGTGTCGTTGCTGCATTGCTTAACCCAGGGTGCCTTTGTGGTTGGCTGGCCCGTTCTCTGTTTACCCAGAAACCCTGGTTCCTGTTACGACACCAGCCGTTGCACTAAGCAGGTTTTGGACTCCCCCTCTTTCACCCTAGGAGGGGTAGATGTATGTGTGTGTGTGCAGGGGCAGGCATGTGTGTGTGTGGCAGTAGTGGTCAGGACTCTCTGATCCCTCATGGCACATTTCCTTTATAAACTCATAAAATCACAGGGAATTCAACAGGAAAAGGGGGATTCTGATCTGAAGAAATGTGTGGAATAACAAAGTATAGGAGAAAGAGCAGACAGAGGTCAGACAGAGGTCAGGCAGTATTCTCAGTCATTACAGACTTACAATATCTATAATGAGCAGTGCAAAGCAGTTTTTCTGTATGTGTTTCTGTGTGTGTTTCTGTGCCGTGGGTGTATCCATTAGTTTGCCTGTATGTGTTTGTATATTAAAAGGCCATTCATTACCTGCCTGCTGCCCTCCCTCTCCCCTCCCTCTGGGTCATTAGTCACTAATGGAGCTGGGAGCTGAGGATGTCATACGATTCTATAGCAATGACATCACCTCCACCTCCACCCCCACATACAGGAAACACTTGTCCCAGTGTGCCACAAGTGGCCTGGCGGAGGGTGTGTGTGAGGTTGGCTGGCCCTGTCTGAGGGAGTTTTCCGGAATGACCCGGAACATTGAGTCCCATTTGCTCCTGGCCTCTATCTGTCTGACTGGTGCACCAGTCACACCACTGTTCCGGTCTGGTCTGGTGTGGTGGCTGCTGGGAAAGGGCGGGACTGAAAGGATGACCTGACCACACACTCTCTTTCTCTCTGCCGTCTCCAAGGTTTCCTTCTATCCTTCTTTCTTGCCTGTCGTTCTGATGGAGGTTACCACAGCTAACAAATAGCATCTCTCTCTCTCTTCTCTCTCTCTCTCTCTTCCCTCTCCCTCCCTCCCCCTATGTTCTTCCTTCGTTCCTTCCTGTCGTTGTGGTGAACAAAAAGCTTTGTCTGTTCCCAGGTCAGCTCCTAGCTAGGATGATGGGTTAATCCCAGCTGGAATTTATCTTCAGGATTTTCTTACCTCGTCTTCTAAACACCCGCCTGTTCCACCAATAAACATGGGATTCCTATTTTTCTGTTGTAGAAAGGTTCTGGAATCAGAA
>CM042393.1:21492136-21507136 GCA_023634145.1 Thymallus thymallus
TTACCAAGTATTGAGTTGGTATCGAACAGCCTCAATTTGTCGGGGCATCGACTCTACAAGGTGTCAGGAGCATTCAACAATGCTTCCCACAGTTGTGTCAAGTTTTCTCAATGTCTTTGGGTGGTGGACCATTCTTGATACACACGGGGAAATGTTGAGCATGACAAACCCAGCCCCGTTGCAGTTCTTGACACTACTACTACCATACCCCGTTCAAGGGTACTTCAATCTTTTGTCTTGACCATTCACCCTCTGAATGGCACACATACACAATCCATGTGCCATGCTATGTTGTTGTCTTAGGTCTCTATGTAGTGTTGTGTTGTCATCTCTTGTCGTGATGTGTGTTTTGTCCTATATTCTTATTTAATTTATTTTTATTTTTAATCCCAGCCCCCGTCCTCGCAGGAGGCCTTTTGCCTTTTGGTAGGCCGTCATTGTAAATAAGATTTTTTTTCTTAACTGACTTGCCTAGTTAAATAAAGTTTTTTTTTTTTTAAACAGTCTCCTCCTCATGTATCTACAAACCCCTGTATATTACCCAATTCTCTAAAATACCCATAATCCAGCTTGATTCTTGCTTTTGTCATTGCTTTAAAAAGTCCTTCCACTTCTCCATTTTCAGTTTTGCGTGTCCTACTCAAATTGAACCAGGATTCCAAAACAAGAAAAGGCTGTCACATTCTAAAAAACAGTGAAAGATCATTTACAAAAAATGACATTGACTTGAGCACAATGGATTTATCACAGTCACAAAAGCATTTACTGCTACAACCCCGTGTACCACCCTCCACTGCAGATCCCCCGCCCACTTGGTTTGTCCCTCCATGGAGTATCAATTCTATCAAATCGTTTTATTTTGTTTAGGACCTTCACACAAAGTTTGTAAAACACTTTTCCAGTATCCGTGTTCAATTCTACCATTTCAGCCCCACCCACTGAATGAGGAAGTGTTGGTGGCTGCTCCCCTAGAGCGCTGAGGTCAAAACCCAATACTGAGGCACCCCCTGTCCATTTGTTGAGTAGTGCCCAATCCTCTGTTGACAAAGCTTTTCTGTATTTCTCCAACAAATGCCCAACCGCTCTCTTAGACATAGTCTTTCTGCCACTGGATCTGTCTCCTCCAGTGTTGGGTCTGTCAGCTGGACCAGATTTTGTAATGTAATGATGCCAGCATTTTTTCAACTTCAGCGACATACTTGGTGACACCTCAGTTGTGACATCCAATCAACCCCCATGGATTAAAGTTTCTTTCATTAACCAAATCAGTCTCCACACTCTGAAGAGCCCCCTGTAAAATGGTGAAACTCCTTGTAGTGAAACTGTGTTCAAATCCCTTTTGCAGCAGTGCTTCCGTCACCGGCCTCCAGATCACATCCTTTCCATATAGTATCCTCTTTACATGTTGAAGACGGAAAGCAGCGGTCCTACTGGCCAGATGAATCAGCCCTTGTCCTCCCTCTTCTTTTGGCAGAAAAGTACGCTCTGGTATCCAGTGGTATCTTCCCCAGAAACAAATCCACTACCACAGCCTGTATTTTGGCCAGCAGTACTAAAGGGGTTTCCAAAACTGCTAACCGGTGCCAAAGAGCAGAAGCCACCAGGTTGTTGACTACCAACGCTCTCCCCCTATAAGACACACGTGGTATCAACCACCTCCATCTCCCTAATCTCCCCTGTACCATTTCTAGAACCCCTTCCCAATTTTTTTCCATTATTTCATTATCCCCCAAAAACACACCTAGATATTTAAACCCCCTTCTATTCCATTTGAGCCCTCCTGGTAGTGTTGGTAGTCCACACTCTTCCAGCTGTAAAGCACAACTTTTACCCAAGTTTATTCTGGCCAATGATATAATTCCAAAAAGGTGAACACTTCAACTCATCATCTCTACTTCTTCTTGGCTGTTGACTACTATTAGGACATCATCAGCATATGCTGAAAGCTGTACACAAGGTATCCCCATCTCTTGTGTTGTGTCACCTAGTTTTTCCCTCAAAACATGTAAGAGAGGTTCAATTGCCATTGAGTACAACATCCCTGAAAGGGAGCAACCCTGTCTAATTCCTCTACACACTTTAAAAGGCACACTCAAACCACCATTGATCTTCAATACACTCTCAATGTCACCATACAGCATTGTGATCATGGCAATGAAACCAGAGCTGAACCCAAATGCTTCCATTGAGCGCCAAAGATATACAGTGGGGCAAAAAAGTATTTAGTCAGCCACCAATTGTGCAAGTTCTCCCACTTAAAAAGATGAGAGAGGCCTGTAATTTTCATCATAGGTACGCTTCAACTATGAGAGACAAAATGAGAAAAAAAAATCCAGAAAATCACATTGTAGGATTTTTTATGAATTTATTTGCAAATTATGGTGGAAAATAAGTATTTGGTCACCTACAAACAAGCAAGATTTCTGGCTCTCACAGACCTGTAACTTCTTCTTTAAGAGGCTCCTCTGTCCTCCACTCGTTACCTGTATTAATGGCACCTGTTTGAACTTGTTATCAGTATAAAAGACACCTGTCCACAACCTCAAACAGTCACACTCCAAACTCCACTAGGGCCAAGACCAAAGAGCTGTCAGAGGACACCAGAAACAAAATTGTAGACCTGCACCAGGCTGGGAAGACTGAATCTGCAATAGGTAAGCAGCTTGGTGTGAAGAAATCAACTGTGGGAGCAATTATTAGGAAATGGAAGACATACAAGACCACTGATAATCTCCCTCAATCTGGGGCTCCACGCAAGATCTCACCCCGTGGGGTCAAAATGATCACAAGAACGGTGAGCAAAAATCCCAGAACCACACAGGGGGACCTAGTGAATGACCTGCAGAGAGCTGGGACCAAAGTAACAAAGGCTACCATCAGTAACACACTACGCCGCCAGGGACTCAAATCCTGCAGTGCCAGACGTGTCCCCCTGCTTAAGCCAGTACATGTCCAGGCCCGTCTGAAGTTTGCTAGAGAGCATTTGGATGATCCAGAAGAGGATTGGGAGAATGTCATATGGTCAGATGAAACCAAAATATAACTTTTTGGTAAAAACTCAACTCGTCGTGTTTGGAGGAGAAAGAATGCTGAGTTGCATCCAAAGAACACCATACCTACTGTGAAGCATGGGGGTGGAAACATCATGCTTTGGGGCTGTTTTTCTGCAAAGGGACCAGGACGACTGATCCGTGTAAAGGAAAGAATGAATGGGGCCATGTATCGTGAGATTTTGAGTGAAAACCTCCTTCCATCAGCAAGGGCATTGAAGATGAAACGTGGCTGGGTCTTTCAGCATGACAATGATCCCAAACACACCGCCCGGGCAACGAAGGAGTGGCTTCGTAAGAAGCATTTCAAGGTCCTGGAGTGCCTAGCCAGTCTCCAGATCTCAACCCCATAGAAAATCTTTGGAGGGAGTTGAAAGTCCGTGTTGCCCAGCGACAGCCCCGAAACATCACTGCTCTAGAGGAGATCTGCATGCAGGAATGGGCCAAAATACCAGCAACAGTGTGTGAAAACCTTGTGAAGACTTACAGAAAACGTTTGACCTCTGTCATTGCCAACAAAGGGTATATAACAAAGTATTGAGATAAACTTTTGTTATTGACCAAATACTTATTTTCCACCATAATTTGTACCTATGATGAAAATTACAGGTGCCTCTCATCTTTTTAAGTGGGAGAACTTGCACAATTGGTGGCTGACTAAATACTTTTTTGCCCCACTGTAGGTGTTCAACCCGGTCAAATGCCTTTTCCTGATCTATAGAAATAAGACCAGAGTTTAAGACATAAGACCTACCACTCTCCATCCCCTGCATTGTGGCATAAAGTTCTGCCAATGACAATGGACGCTCCAACTCTTTATTCGTTTCCACAGAAACTTTTGGTAAACCCTCATAAAACTGTTGTTCCACCTCTGGAGCTTTTACCTTTTTACAAGTGTAGAGCTCAGCATTAAACTCTACAGCCCTTTTCCGGATCTCCTGAGGGCTCTTGAGTTCTTGTCCAGAGGCAGAGCGGAGGCACTGCTTTATTCTACTCTGACCCTTCTTTTTTTCCAGACCAAAAAAGAACATGGATGGAGAAATCCATTTCAGTGATACTCTGAATCCTTGATCTCACCAATGCCCCTTGCGCTCTAATATCCAGCAGTTCAACCAAAGATGCCTTTTTTGATTTAAGTGTCTTAATATGTCCTTGTATTGTATTTCTACAATTTCCTTCTCCAAAGTCTTAATTGACTGGATAATCTTTCTGGTGACATTGAAAGTGTATTGTACACAAAATTGCAGAATTTTAACTTTAACCACATCCCACCACTTCTGAAGGGAGGTGAAAAGGCACTTCTGAGATCTCCATCTCTCCCAAATATAACAAAAACACTTCTTAAAATGAGCATCACCTAATAGGGAGGTATTAAAATGCCAATAGGCACTCCTGGGCCTATTGAGACGGTAGAGAGGGGGAGACGGAGACGGTAGAGAGGGGGAGACAGACGGTAGAGAGGGGGAGACTGAGACGGTAGAGAGGGGGAGACTGAGACGGTAGAGAGGGGGAGACGGAGACGGTAGAGAGGGGGAGACGGTAGAGAGGGGGAGAGGGAGACGGTAGGGAGGGGAGAGAGACGGGAGGGGAGAGGAGAGAGACTGGAGGAGAGAGACTGGAGGAGAGAGACTGGAGGAGAGAGACTGGAGGAGAGAGACTGGAGGAGAGAGACTGGAGGAGAGAGACTGGAGGAGAGAGACTGGAGGAGAGAGACTGGAGAGAGACTGGAGAGAGACTGGAGAGAGGGGGGAGAGTAGAGACGGGGGAGAGTAGAGACGGGGGAGAGTAGAGACGGGGGAGAGTAGAGACGGGAGAGAGTAGAGACAGGGGAGAGTAGAGACAGGGGAGAGTAGAGACAGGGGAGAGCAGAGAGACAGGGGAGAGTAGAGAGACAGGGGAGAGTAGAGACGGGAGAGTAGAGACGGGGGAGAGTAGAGACAGGGGAGAGTAGAGACAGGGGAGAGCAGAGAGACAGGGGGGAGCAGAGAGACAGGGGAGAGCAGAGAGACAGGGGAGAGCAGAGAGACAGGGGAGAGTAGAGAGACAGGGGAGAGTAGAGAGACAGGGGAGAGTAGAGAGACAGGGGAGAGTAGAGAGACAGGGGAGAGTAGAGAGGAGGGAGAGTAGAGTAGAGAGAGAGAGGGGAGAGGGAGAGAGGGGAGAGGGAGAGAGGGGAGAGGGAGAGAGGGGAGAGGGGAGAGAGGGGAGAGGGAGAGACGGGAGAGGGAGACGGGAGACGAGAGAGAGAGACGGGAGAGGAGAGAGAGAGACGGGAGAGGAGAGAGAGAGACGGGAGAGGAGAGAGAGAGACGGGAGAGGAGAGAGAGAGACGGGAGAGTAGAGACAGGGGAGAGCAGAGACAGGGGAGAGCAGAGACAGGGGAGAGCAGAGACAGGGGAGAGCAGAGAGACAGGGGAGAGCAGAGAGACAGGGGAGAGCAGAGAGACAGGGGAGAGTAGAGAGAGAGACAGGGGAGAGTAGAGAGAGAGACAGGGGAGAGTAGAGAGAGAGACGGGAGAGTAGAGAGAGAGACGGGAGAGGAGAGAGAGAGACGGGAGAGGAGAGAGAGAGACGGGAGAGGAGAGAGAGAGACGGGAGAGGAGAGAGAGAGACGGGAGAGGAGAGAGAGAGACGGGAGAGGAGAGAGAGAGACGGGAGAGGAGAGAGAGAGACGGGAGAGGAGAGAGAGAGACGGGAGAGGAGAGAGAGAGACGGGAGAGCAGAGAGACAGGGGAGAGCAGAGAGACAGGGGAGAGCAGAGAGACAGGGGAGAGCAGAGAGACAGGGGAGAGCAGAGAGACAGGGGAGAGCAGAGAGACAGGGGAGAGCAGAGAGACAGGGGAGAGTAGAGAGACAGGGGAGAGTAGAGAGAGAGACGGGAGAGTAGAAAGAGAGACGGGAGAGGAGAGAGAGAGACGGGAGAGGAGAGAGAGAGACGGGAGAGGAGAGAGAGAGACGGGAGAGGAGAGAGAGAGACGGGAGAGGAGAGAGAGAGACGGGAGAGGAGAGGGAGAGACGGGAGAGGAGAGGGAGAGACGGGAGAGGAGAGGGAGAGACGGGAGAGGAGAGGGAGAGACGGGAGAGGAGAGGGAGAGACGAGAGGGGGAGAGGAGAGGGAGAGACGGGAGAGGAGAGGGAGAGACGGGAGAGGAGAGGGAGAGACTGGAGAGGAGAGGGAGAGACGGGAGAGGAGAGGGAGAGACGGGAGAGGAGAGGGAGAGACGGGGGAGAGGAGAGGGAGAGACGGGGGAGAGGAGAGGGAGAGACGGGGGAGAGGAGAGGGAGAGACGGGGGAGAGGAGAGAGAGAGACGGGGGAGAGGAGAGAGAGAGACGGGGGAGAGGAGAGAGAGAGACGGGAGAGAGGGAGAGTAGAGAGACGGGAGAGAGGGAGAGTAGAGAGACGGGAGAGACGGGAGAGTAGAGAGACGGGAGAGTAGAGAGACGGGAGAGTAGAGAGACGGGAGAGTAGAGAGACGGGAGAGGAGAGAGACGGGTGAGGAGAGAGACGGGTGAGGAGAGTAGAGGGAGAGTAGAGGGAGAGGAGAGGGAGAGGAGAGGGAGAGGAGAGGGAGAGACGGGAGAGGAGAGAGACGGGAGAGGGGAGAGACGGGAGAGGAGAGAGACGGGAGAGGAGAGAGACGGGAGAGGAGAGAGACGGGAGAGGGGAGAGACGGGAGAGAGGGAGAGAGGCAGGAGAGTAGAGAGAGACAGGAGAGTAGAGAGAGACAGGAGAGTAGACAGAGAGAGAGAGGGCAATGGTTTATTGAGACTGAGCATCTAATAAGAGACCGAGACGGTCTACTCTCTTCTCCAGGTGTGTGCGATGGCGTGCGTGTGCATGAGTGAATGCGTGGCGGTCTGTTATCTCATTCTGGTAGTGATTTATGCACAGTGTGAGTATTCGAGCAGAGGGAGAAGAGATCAAATGTATTGAGCGAGACGGCCAACTGCTGCTGTGTCCAACTGCACCGCATTAAAACATGCTGATGGGCTTATTACACACACACACGCACGCACACACACACACAGACACACACGTTCATCTACAGCCCATAAAGCATGCTGATGTGCTCTTCAGAGAGCTGTGTTGAGAGGAAAAACAGAATCAGGACCCACACCAGCCAACTCCACACACACCTACCTACAATACCTAGTCTACCGTCTGGAATTCAGCTTTAAGCATCAGAAATCAGAGGAATCTCACAGAATTTCTGAAGGGTGTGTGTGTGTAGCTTTGTGTCTGAGAGTGTGTTTGTGTGAATACATCGGTCCGTCCGCCCGTGTGTGCATATTTTGCGTGTGTGTGTTTCTCCCTGATGAGGTGGTGTAATCAGGGTGGACGTGTTAGGGGTCAACTGATCTGACCTCTTGGCTCACGTTCACCTTAAATATTATGGAATCATCATCTGTAGACACCCTCTCTGAATGCCTCCCAAATGGCACCCTATTCCCTTTATAGTGCACTGTTTTCTCTAGTGCACTACTAGGGCACATAGGCCCTGGTCAAAAATAGTTCACTATAAAGGCAATAGGGTGCCATTTGGGATTCACACTCTGACTGTTTAATATAGTGCAGCTCAGACGATCAGCTTTCAGCTGGGGGATACAGACTAATAATACTACTACTATACTCTGCTCCGTAATGACCAGCCCAGACCAGGGCTACTAATATATAGTCTGCTCTGCTCCGTAATGACCAGCCCAGACCAGGGCTACTAATATATAGTCTGCTCTGCTCCGTAATGACCAGCCCAGACCAGGGCTACTAATATATAGTCTGCTCTGCTCCGTAATGACCAGCCCAGACCAGGGCTACTAATATATAGTCTGCTCTGCTCCGTAATGACCAGCCCAGACCAGGGCTACTAATATATAGTCTGCTCTGCTCCGTAATGACCAGCCCAGACCAGGGCTGCTAATATAATCTGCTCTGCTCCATATCGACCAGCCCAGACCAGGGCTGCTAATATAATCTGCTCTGCTCCATATCGACCAGCCCAGACCAGGGCTGCTAATATAGTCTGCTCTGCTCTGCTCCATATCGACCAGCCCAGACCAGGGCTACTAATATAGTCTGCTCTGCTCCGTAAGGACCAGCCCAGACCAGGGCTGCTAATATAGTCTGCTCTGCTCTGCTCCATATCGACCAGCCCAGACCAGGGCTACTAATATAGTCTAGTCTGCTCTGCTCTGCTCTGCATCGACCATATATATATTTTTTAGCCCATTTTCTTCCCAATTTCGTTATATCCAATTGGTAGTTAGTCTTGTCCCATCGCTACAACTCCCGTACGGACTCGGGAGAGGCGAAGGTTGAGAGCCGTGCGTCCTCCGAAACACAACCCACCAAGCCGCACTGCATCTTGACACAATGAACGCTTAACCCTCGTGGGTCTCCCGGTCGCGGCCGGCTGCGACACAGACGGGGCTCGAACCCGCATCTGTAGTAATGCAGCTCCCCGATGTTACTGTTTTTGTCATGGGACCATGGGACTACTTCATCTACGAAAGTAGGTCTATGTATTCTGTCTGTTTGAAATTGAACATTATATGGGTGTGGGTGTGTGGGTGTGTGGGGGTGTGTGTGTGTGTGTGTGTGTGTGTGTGTGTGTGTGTGTGTGTGTGTGTGTGTGTGTGTGTGTGTGTGTGTGTGTGTGAATATTTGAAAAGATACTATGCAAGCGTTGTGCATATGTGTAAGAAAATTAGAATACTGTGATTTTGTGTGTGTGTGTGTTTGAATAATAAAATACTATGAGTGTGTGCCAGCGCAAAGGGCCTCTGGGAGCTCTCTCTCCTCCTTTCCCACGGTACGTGTCCCATGAGCCTTTGCAGTGACGTCAGGACAGAGGTATAGGCTGTGTGGAGGGCCCTCTCTGAGGTCACAGGTTCACTTCCTGTCTGTCAGATACAGGAACATGTTGGTTCTACTTCAATCTGTGTGACCAATCACGTGTCACTCTCTGTTTGTCTCTGATCTAGCAGTGATTTGTTTAACCTCCCCCCATCTCTCTCCATCTCTCTCGCTCTCCATCTCTCTATTTTCTCTCTCTCTCTCTCTCTCTCTCTCTCTCAGGCTATGTGGCTGATGCTTCAGCAGGAGGAGCCAGAGGACCTTGTCATAGCGACAGGGGAGGTCCATAGTGTCAGGGAGTTTGTGGAGAAGTCCTTCAAACATGTGGGCAAGACCATTGTGTGAGTATACACACACACATGCATGCACTCACACATACACACAACACACACATCACACCTGTGTGTCTGTGAGTCAGACACCTGTGAATGTAATATGTGTGTATACTTTCACACCATCTTGTGGTACAGGCAGATCATTCAGACAGATGTGGTACAGGCAGATCATTCAGACAGATATGTTGTGGTACAGGCAGATCATTCAGACAGAGATGGTGTGGTACAGGCAGATCATTCAGACAGAGATGGTGTGGTACAGGCAGATCATTCAGACAGAGATGGTGTGGTACAGGCAGATCATTCAGACTGAGATGTTGTGGTACAGGCAGATCATTCAGACAGAGATGTTGTGGTACAGGCAGATCATTCAGACAGAGATGTTGTGGTACAGGCAGATCATTCAGACAGAGATGTTGTGGTACAGGCAGATCATTCAGACAGAGATGTTGTGGTACAGGCAGATCATTCAGACATAGATGTTGTGGTACAGGCAGATCATTTAGACAGAGATGTTGTGGTACAGGCAGATCATTTAGACAGAGATGTTGTGGTACAGGCAGATCATTCAGACAGATGTGGTACAGGCAGATCATTCAGACAGATATGTTGTGGTACAGGCAGATCATTCAGACAGAGATGGTGTGGTACAGGCAGATCATTCAGACAGAGATGGTGTGGTACAGGCAGATCATTCAGACAGAGATGGTGTGGTACAGGCAGATCATTCAGACTGAGATGTTGTGGTACAGGCAGATCATTCAGACAGAGATGTTGTGGTACAGGCAGATCATTCAGACAGAGATGTTGTGGTACAGGCAGATCATTCAGACAGAGATGTTGTGGTACAGGCAGATCATTCAGACAGAGATGTTGTGGTACAGGCAGATCATTCAGACATAGATGTTGTGGTACAGGCAGATCATTTAGACAGAGATGTTGTGGTACAGGCAGATCATTTAGACAGAGATGTTGTGGTACAGGCAGATCATTCAGACAGAGATGTTGTGGTACAGGCAGATCATTCAGACAGAGATGTTGTGGTACAGGCAGATCATTTAGACAGAGATGTTGTGGTACAGGCAGATCATTTAGACAGAGATGTTGTGGTACAGGCAGATCATTTAGACAGAGATGTTGTGGTACAGGCAGATCATTCAGACAGAGATGTTATGGTACAGGCAGATCATTTAGACAGAGATGGTGTGGTACAGGCAGATCATTCAAACAGAGATGTTGTGGTACAGGCAGATCATTCAGACAGAGATGTTGTGGTACAGGCAGATCATTTAGACAGAGATGTGTGTGACATGTTTTGTCTTCTACATACCTTATAGCAGCAAACTACACACTGAAAGGAAGGAGGAGGAAGAGGGAGAGATAAAAATAAAAGAGTGATAGAGGGGAAGAAGAGGTAGACCCTGGACAGCTGTGGTTAATGAGAGTTGCCCCTGTCACTCAATTTACCGATGAACATCTCTCTTCTCTCTCTCTCTCTCTCTCTCTCTCTCTCTCTCTCTCTCTCTCTCTCTCTCTCTCTCTCTCTCTCTCTCTCTCCTCTCTCTCTTTATCTCTCTCTCTCTCTCTCTCTCTCTCTCTCTCTACCTTTATCTCTCTCTCTCTCTACCTTTATCTCTCTCTTTCTTTATCTCTCTATTTCTTTATCTCTCTCTCTATCTCTCTCTTTCTCTGTCTTTCTTTTTCTCAATCTTTCTCTCTCCAGGTGGGAGGGAAAGGATGAGAACGAGGTTGGTCGTTGCCAGGAGACAGGGGTGATTCATGTGAAGGTGGACTCTAAGTACTACCGGCCTACTGAAGTGGTGAGTTGTGTGTGTTATAGATGTTGGGGGAGAGTGACGTGCTAATGCACCAACCTGGCCTGTCTCACTTTAGGGTCCTTCTATAGAGCAGGCAAATACTTCAGTTTACAACAACAGGTACAGCTGTACTGTCAGCTGTCTGATGGGGTGTGTGAGTTTGTTTCAGTCCATCTGTTGGTCTTTTGTTATTACAGTGAGTGTTACAGACAGAGAAATGCAGAGGGAATAGCATGGGGTATTTGTATCATGCTCATAGCCTGATATTCCCTTTAATACATGACTTAAGGTTGTTATTCTTTTAACACACCAATTCCTGCTCCCCATACCTGGCGTTCAGAACTATAATATCATAGTTTTCTTGCTGCTCTCTGTATCTATCTGATCACTGGTGATTGTGTGTGGGACCATATAGTTATCAGTCATAACATGATCAGTATGTTGGTCCAGCTCCCCCTCTCTTATTTTAATAGTTTTATTTGATTTAACCTTTATTTAACTAGGCAAGTCAGTTAAGAACAAATTCTTATTTACAATGATGGCCTACCTACAGGGTCAGCCCCTGGAGCAAATTCAGGTTAAGTGCCTTGCTCAAGGACATATCGACAGGTTTTTCACCTTGTCGGCTCGGGTATTCGAACCAGCAACCTTTCGGTTACTGGCCCAACGCTCTAACCGCTAGGCTACCTGCCGCCCAAGTTTTTGTGTTGCTTATTAACAGCTGGAAATAGCTGGTCAGCCTAGCTGAAGGTAATGCATATCCTGTCAATAGGTGCTGAAAGAGAAGTCATATTTAGGCATGCAACACTCTACGGTTCTGGTCTGAGTACATGTGTACTGGGAGTTAGATGTATTCTTTATTTTATTGGTCAGTTTGCGGCAGGTATTTCTGTGTTGAGTGAAGAACCGCCTCAGAGGCTGTAAGATTAACGGTGTTGAGAGAGAGAGAGAGATAAATAGACCCCTCTGTCATCACTGTGCCCTGGGGGGGATCCAGGGGGTTCCCCTGAGGGGGTGTGGTGTTGCCCCAGGGTGTTTGGGACAGCATTAGGGTAGTGTTTTAACTCCAGGACCCTCTGAGCTATGAGATAGCCCTGGAGGATTAGGACCCAGCTGAGTGATGCTGCAGGATTATAGATTCATCACTGGTGACTGATGGATGGGATGGACTTCCACACACACACCTGGGGATGGAGTACTCTGTCTGGGGAGAGAAAGAAGAAACCGGAGGGAACCACTGTCTGTCCTCTCACTTATAGACTGGAGATGAAATAGGTGCAGGATGTGAAGTTAGTTATGGTTGTAAAACAGACTTATTGAACTGGGTTGACAAAGTATACACTTGGACACATGATCACAGAGATCCAGGGGGGTGAGGACAGGAAGAAAGGAGGATTGTACCTTTTGAGGATTCTTGATTATTTGATCTCTTGCTCTCTGAGTCTCTCTTCACTCTCTCTCTCTCTCTCTACCTTTCTCTCTCTCATTCAGTCATTCCAGGTGAGAGTCTTTGAAGAGAAAGAGGAGAGAATGAGTAGCATTTAACCTATGACCACTGAGACAGGAAGTGTGTGTGTGACACTGCTCCTACGGCTTAGCATTGTTCCCCTGCTCAACTGGAAGTACCTGTTGTGTGTGTGTGTGTGTGTGTGTGTGTGTGTGTGTGTGTGTGTGTGTGTGTGTGTGTGTGTGTGTGTGTGTGTGTGTGTGTGTGTGTGTGTGTGTGTGTGTGTGTGTGTGTGTGTGTGTGTGTGTGTGTGTGTGTGTGTGTGTGTGTGTGTGTGTGTGTGTGTGAGCATATTTCAAGGTTTCAACAGTCAGGATACAATACTCAGTCAAACAAGAATATGATTTAAAAAGTGTCTCTTTAGGTAAATACCTTGTATAGTTCATCTAAAAGTGTGGTTGTTTGCGTAATAGCCACATGACTAGCACAGCAAAGTTATTCACACCTCCTGACTTTTTCCACATTTTGTTGTGTTACAGCCTGAATTCGAAAATTGATAAAATTGAGATGTTGTGTCAGTTGGCTATACACAATAGCCCATAATGTCAAAGTGGAATAATGTTTTTAGATATTTTTACAAATTAATTAAAAATGAAAAGCTGAAATGTCTTGAGTCAATAAGTATTCAACCCCTTTGTTATGGCAAGCCTATATAGTAGTAAAAATGTGCTTAAACAAGTCACATAATAGGTTATGCAATATTAGTGTTTAACATGACTACCTCATCTCTGAACCCCACACATAGAATTATCTGTAAAGTCGCTCAGTCGTGCAGTGAATTTCAAGCACAGATTCAACCACAAAGTCCAGGTAGGTTTTCCAACGCCTCGCAAAGATGGGCACCTATTGGTAGATGAGCATGGTAACATTATTAATTACAATTTGGATGGTGAATCAATACACCTAGTCACTACAAAGCTACAGGCGTCCTTCCAAACTCAGTTGCCAGAGATTAAGGAAACCGCTCAGGGATTTCACTATGATGCCAATGGTGACTTTAAAACAGTTACAGAGTTTAATGACTGTTATAGCAGAAAACTGAGGATGGTGCAACAACACTGTAGTTACTCAACAATACTAACATAAATGACACATTCAAAAGAAGGAAGCCTGAACAGAATACAATTATTCCAAAACATGCATCCTGTTTGCAATAAGGCACTAAAGTAAAACTGCAATAAATGTGTCAAAGAAATTAACTTTATGTCCAGAATACAAAGCGATATGTTTGGAGCAAATCCAACACAACACTGAGTAACACTTTTTCAAGCATGGTGGTGCTGCATCATGTTATGGCTATGGTGGTGCTGCATCATGTTATGGCTATGGTGGTGCTGCATCATGTTATGGCTATGGTGGTGCTGCATCATGTTATGGCTATGGTGGTGCTGCATCATGTTATGGCTATGGTGGTGCTGCATCATGTTATGGCTATGGTGGTGCTGCATCATGTTATGGCTATGGTGGTGCTGCATCATGTTATGGCTATGGTGGTGCTGCATCATGTTATGGCTATGGTGATGCTGCATCATGTTATGGCTATGGTGGTGCTGCATCATGTTATGGCTATGGTGGTGCTGCATCATGTTATGGCTATGGTGGTGCTGCATCATGTTATGGCTATGGTGGTGCTGCATCATGTTATGGCTATGGTGGTGCTGCATCATGTTATGGCTATGGTGGTGCTGCATCATGTTATGGCTATGGTGGTGCTGCATCATGTTATGGCTATGGTGGTGGCTGCATCATGTTATGGCTATGGTGATGCTGCATCATGTTATGGCTATGCTTGTCATCGGCAAGGACTAAGTATTGTTTTGGGATAAAAAGAAACGGAATAGCACTAAGCACAGGCAAAATCCTAGAGGAAAACCTGGTTGTCTGCTTTCCACCAGACACTGGGAGATTAATTCACCTTTCAGCGGGACAATTACCTAAAACACAAGGCCAAATCTACACTGGAGATGCTTACTAAGACGACATTGAATGTTCCTGAGTGGCCTAGTTACAGTTTTGGCATAAATCGGCTTGAAAATGTATGGTAAGACTTGAAACATTTATGGTAAGACGGCTGTCTAGCAGTGATCAACAACCAACTTGACAGAGCTTGAAGAATAATGTGCAAATATTGTACAATCCAGGTGTGCAAAGCTCTTAGAGACTTACCCAGAAAGACTATAATCGCTGCCAAAAGTGATTCTAACATGTATTGACTCAGGTGTGTGAATACTATTTCTCTATTTTATTTTCAATCAATTTGCTAAATATTCTAAAAACATGTTTTCACTTTGTCATTATGGGGTATTGTGTGTAGAGAAATGGGTGAGAAAAAAAAAAGTAATACAAAAAAAAAAATGTAATCCATTTTGATGACAAACTCTGGAATAATTCAAAGAGTATGAATACTTTCTGAAGGTACTGTCTGTCTGTGAGTGT
>CM042393.1:21514636-21611615 GCA_023634145.1 Thymallus thymallus
GATCCAAACCATGGTTGAATGATGATGGTGTTTTGGGGGATATGTGGTCTCTTGGCCCTGCACTCCATATTACCATGGAGACAGAGATTACCATCTGGCCAGAACATTATATTGTGAGAATATATAGGTCTACTGTATGCATCCAAATATGGCTGTGGTTTCTGCCGTGTGTGTGTGGGTCAGAACTGGGAGGCCAGTCAGTCCTGGCGTTGGTTTTCATATTCCTCCACCCTGGCGGTCCGAAACTCATAAACCAGGTCCCAGGATCCTCATAGTCCTGTCTGTCCTGGCTCACTGGATCTGTGTTCTCATTGGGTGAGGGAAAGGGATGAGCTGTGCTCTGATTGGGTGAGGGTCAGGACTCTCTCTTTGTCTTTTTTAGCAGCCATTTCCTGGGCATCACAACTGTGACCCTGCAAAACCCACCATAACCCAATTTATGACCCGCCCCCTCTATGTACTACACCTACCTCTTATGTGCAGCCTTATATTAGCCCTCGTAGCAGACCTACCCTGCTATACTCTACAAACCAACCCAGCCCTTCCCCCAAAATATCAGCGGAAATTATTCCAAGAGAAAGTGTCATATTAAGTTTCCAGGCGACTCTTTATCTTAACGACGAGAAAAGCAGGTAAAGTACTCAGCCACTGTGTGAGTATATGAGTGTGTGTGTGTTTGAATATGTGTGTAGTAATCAGTCATTCCTTGGGCTCCAAAGAAGCCTGAAAAGAAAACCTCCACAGTGGGCCTGTTTGTTGTGTAATATCTTGTGCTTAACGAAGCTTGAATTATGGTCTTTATTTGAAACTTTCCAAGTATTAGGATGGAATTCCGTTTCCTCTCTAGACGTTGTACAGAGAGACCATTCAGCTGACCTGCATCCCAAATGGCAAGCCATAGGGCTCTGGTCAAAAGTAGAGTACTATATACAGAATAGGGTGCCATTTGGGCTGTGTCTACACTCCGCTGGAGCAGGGGAAGGCAGTCTCAACACAATACCACCTCTCATTTTAGGACTGTTTCATTTATTGGCCTATGGTTTTTATAATAGCTCTTGAATGTGCTGCTCCAAAAGAAAAGTGATCTATCAACAACAACAACAAATCTACTTTTGAAGACCACAGTTTTATGTGCTGATTCATAAATTAAAAGGGGAAGAGAAAAGGGATACCTAGTCAGTTGCACAACTGAGTGCATTCAACCAAAATGTTTTCCACATTTTATCCCAACCCCTCTGAATCAGAGTTATGCTATTATGAGTTATGCTAAGAGCTATTATTCTCAATGCACTACAACTGTTATGAGGTCACAATTACTGACATGCATGGTTATTATTTAGACTCTGAATATAATTGTTTAGAATATAATTTAATGGCCTCACGAGCTAGATGCAATACTACAGATCCTGGTTCGGCCACGACCGAGAGACCCATGAGGCAATGCACAATTGGCCCAGCGTTGTCCGGGTTAGGGGAGGGTTTGGCCGGCCGGGATGTCCTTGTCCCATCGCGCTCTAGCGCCTCCTGTGGCGGGCCAGGTGTACTGTGTTTCCTCCGACACATTGGTACGCCTGGCTTCCGGGTTAAGCAAGCATTGTGTCAAGAAGCAGTGTGGCTTGGCGGGTTGTGGTTTGAGGACGCGCGGCTCTCCACCTTCGCCTCTCCCGAGTCCGTACGGGAGTTGCAACGATAGGACAAGACAATTGGATATGACAATATTGGGGAGAAAAAGAAAATAATAGAATATGAGAGTTTAGATCACTTGACAGCTGGCTAGTCTTTGCAGGCAGAGGTTTAGAGAGTTAGTCATTGTTAGTCTGGTTCTGGCAGGATTGTGGTGAGAGGACCAGGACTGGGCTGGGCCAGGGCAGCAGACCAGAGGCTTCCAGCTGAACCATGGGAGTCTGGATGGAGAAGTGCTGAGGCTGCATGCTGTCAGACCCTTTAAAAGGGTGGAGTTCTATTTCTATCTTACTATAGCTGTTAAAAATATATATTATGGCAGCCTATTAGGGTGTGGTACCTGGCATCAATATGTCAACATTTATCATTTTGTTTATGGCAGGTAATTTATTCTCAATAATTGGTACATTGTTTCTGGTCCTTTTAAAAAACATATATATTTTTTTTATTTTATCTTTTTAACTAGGCAAGTCTTATTTACAATGACGGCCTACACCGGCCAAACCCAGACGACGCTGGGCCAATTGTGCGCCGCCCTGTTGGACTCCCAATCATGGCCGGATGTGATACAGCCTAGATTCGAACCAGGGACTCTAGTGACGCGTTAGACCTTAGACCACTATGCCACACGGGAGCCCTTTTATTAAAGACTATCATGTTATTGGCAGTTAGTGTAAGTTGGAGTTCATGGATTCATTCCTCACTACGATTTCTCAGATATTTTGTAACAGAATAAATAGATGAGAAGGGAAACGAGAGGTTGCTAAGGGCCTTCGGTGGCTACGTCCATACAAGTCGGAAGTTTACATACACTTTAGCCAAATACATTTAAACTCAGTTTTTTCACAATTCCTGACATTTAATTCTAGTATAAATTCCCTGTCTTAGGTCAGTTAGGATCACCACTTTATTTTAAGAATGTGAAATGTCAGAATAATAGTAGAGAGAATTATTTATTTCAGCTTTTATTTCTTTCATCACATTCCCAGTGGGTCAGAAGTTTACATACACTCAACTAGTATTTGGTAGCATTGCCTTTAAATTGTTTAACTTGGGTCAAACGTTTCGGGTAGACTTCCACAAGCTTCCCACAATAAATTGGGTGAATTTTGTCCCATTCCTCCTGACAGAACTGGTGTAACTGAGTCAGGTTTGTAGTTCTCCTTGCTCGCGCACGCTTTTTCAGTTCTGCCCACAAATTTTCTATAGGATTGAGGTCAGGTTTTTTTGTGATGGCCACTCCAATACCTTGACTTTGTTGTCCTTAAGCCATTTTGCCACAACTTTGTCCATTTGGAAGACCCATTTGCGACCAAGCTTTAACCTCCTGACTGATGTCTTGAGATGTTGCTTCAATATATCCACATAATTTTACTTCCTCATGATGCCATCTATTTTATGAAGTGCACCAGTCCCTCCTGCAGCAAAGCACCCCCACAACATAATGCTGCCACCCCTGTGCTTCATGGTTGGGATGGTGTTCTTTGGCTTGCACGCCTCCCCATTTTTCCTCCAGACATAACGATGGTCATTATGGCCAAACAGTTCTATTTTTGTTTCATCAGACCAGTGGATATTTCTCCAAAAAGTACGATCTTTGTCCCCATGTGCAGTTGCAAACCGTAGTCTGTTTTTTTATGGCGGTTTTAGAGCAGTGGCTTCTTCTTTGCTGAGCGGTCTTTCAGGTTATGTCAATATAGGCCTTTTTTGACTGTGGATATAGATACTTTTGTACCTGTTTCCTCCAGCATCTTCACAAGATCCTTTGCTGTTGTTCTGGGATTGATTTGCACTTTTCGCACCAAAGTATGTTCATCTCTAGGAGACAGAACGCGTCTCCTTCCTGAGCGGTATGACGGCTGCATGGTCCCATGGTGTTTATACTTGCGTACTATTGTTTGTACAGATGAAGGTGGTACCTTCAGGCGTTTGGAAATTGTGCCCAAGGATGAATCAGACTTGTGGAGGTCTACAATATTTTTTCTGAGGTCTTGGCTGATTTCTTTTGATTTTCCCATGATGTCGAGCAAAGAGGCACTGAGTTTGAAGGTAGGCCTTGAAATACATCCACAGGTACACCTCCAATTGACTAAAATGATGCCAATTAGCCTATCAGAAGCCATGACATAATTTTCTGGAATTTTCCAAGCTGTTTAAAGGCACAGTCAACTTAGTGTATGTAAACTTCTGACCAACTGTAATTGTGATATAGTGAATTATAAGTGAACTAATCTGTCAGTAAACAATTGTTGGAAGAATTACTTTAGTTTGTTAACATAAAATCTGTGGAGTGGTTGAAAAATGAGTTTTAATGACTTCAACTTAAGTATATGTAAACTTCTGACTTCAACTGTATATAGGGTATAGGAAGCCATTTGGACGCACTCAGCCAGTTTGGAGACGTTGATGGATTGAGGTTAACGTCTGAACACCAGACGGACATAAAGAACCTACTGCTTCTTTTATGAGCAGCGTGATTTATCCACTGAACAAGCTTTGTCGAGCAGCACCCTGCTCCGCTCGTCTCAGCGGTTAAATTTACGACGTTTGACCAAACTGGCTATCAGTACTAGGGGCTATGGATGTTTGGCAGCAAACCATGCTACTTTCACACAAAGGAAGCATGAAATATTCACATTATTTTAAAAGGTTTCCGTATATTAGGGAAGGAATTCTGCTTTCTGGAATGATCCCTGTTGTGTGACCAGACGCTGCCCTATATAGTGCACTACTTTTGACCAGAGCCCTGTGGGTGCCTTTCAAAACTAGTACACCATTATAGGGAATAGGTTACCATTTGGGTCGCAGACCAGGCTTCCCAAAATCACTAGAGGGGATGTTATTACGGGATTCAATATGAGATTTGAAGCTTTGTCATAATTCAGTCCACTGCTGTTTGTTTGGCATTTTTAATTTCCACAGATGTCAACTTCCCATAAGTACTGAATGTCTAACACCTAAGTTACTAAGGTAACAGTTGCATTCCCAAGGAAAACTTCCCCAGCCTACTGAAAGTGTGGGCAGTGTCCCCTTCTGTAGGGGAAAGCCACCATTTTCTAGTCAACCTAGGCAGGAGCTCAGTGACATCTCTGTAGTGTTACGAGCCTCTCTCCTGATATGCTGTATCTCTTTACACCCTCATCCTTGTTGCTGCGGCGATGAGAGGCTGTATGTGTCGGAGCATCGCTGTGGTGACGACAGCTCGGCTCTCTTTTGGTCATCGCTGGAGTCACATTTCATACAGCTGCTTATCTGATGCTGCCATGTCAGCCCCACACTTTCTCCCAGCTAGTTTGCACTATCACTCTCTACCTCCCTCTCTCCCTTCATCCCTCTCTCCCTCCTCTCCCTTCATCCCTCGCTCCCTCCTCTCCCTTCATCCCTCACTCCCTCTCTCTTACTTCATCCCTCGCTCCCTCATTCTCCCTCCTTCCCTCCCTCTCTATCTCCCTTTGTCTTACACTCTATCCCTCACTTTCTCTCTACCATGGTCTTATATGGCTCAGTTGGTAGATCTTGGCGCTTGCACCACCAGGGTTTTGGGTTCGATTCCCGGGCCACCCATACGTAAAATGTATGCACACATGACTGGAAGTCGCTTTTGGTTAAAAACGTCTGCTAAATGGAAAATATATATATCCCTTATTGACGTCACTTGGTAAATCCACTTCAATCAGTGTAGATGGATTAAATCAGAACTACAATGGGATTAAAAAAGGGATTAGTATTTAGAGTGCGCAGACACAGACAGATATATCTGGCTCCATAGCTCTAGGAGACACAGAGTTGTCTGTCTGTTAGAGATTACATAGTCCTGGTAGGGTTGGGTTTTTGTCTGGTTAAGTGGCTTGTTTTAGTTTTAAGTCTCATGTTTTATTGGTGTTTTTTGTAGTAGGATGTCACTTCTTGGCATCCATACTTACCAGATTTATTCTAGGAGTAGATAGTTATCTTTAATGCCAGGATGGCCTCAGTATGTATATGCTAAACATGGCTGTAGCTACAGAAGAGGACACCGAGGTCCGGACCTCAGCAATGTTTGAGAGTTAGATTAGTAGAATACAATTTCAGGTGCAATTTCTTCTTTTTATATGTCACTCACAGACAATTACTCAATTAGCCCATGTCAATAAAACATTTTTATATTGGTTAATTAGTCTGGTTCAGGGATGGGCAAATCCAGTCCTCAAGGGCCAACTCCAGTCCTCATGGCTGAACATGCTCACTTTCACTCAGATATCATAATTAACATGGCGTAAGTAATGGCAGAATTTGTAGAATTGCAGGAAATTAGCTGTCCAACTGCACACATTTTTACCTTTTGTTTATAAAATACTTTTTCTGCTAACAGATCCCTCTGTAAGTATTAAGTTACAGAGGGATCCCCCCCACCCCTGTCCGAATCTCACTAAAACTCAAAACCTGGCTACGGCCCTGATGCTAAAGCTCTTTGGTACCACTTGTAACCTGAGTCACTCATATGGATCAATGTTCCCCTTTATGAATGGAACAAAGATAGTATGCAAGCACAAACAATAGTTGTACTTTGTCTCATTGTCATCCAGTGGCAGGAGGCACGCTGTGGCTCTCAGGGCCGTGCAGGGCATTTGTCTGAGTTATCTTACAGGTCAAGGGTCATAGAGCTGTCCTTCAGGGTCGAGAGAGAAGACAGAGGGTTTCCGACGAAGGTATACCACTCCCTGGTCGGTCACCACGCGTGAACTGATGTGAATCTGGGGGACAGGGGCTCTAACCCTAGGAGAGGATTTGTGTGTCTGTGTGTGTCTGTGTCTCTGTGTGTGGATTTAGAGACGGGAAACAGGAGGAGAGGGGTGAGAAATGGAATTGACCTTTAACCTCTAAAGGTGGCCGTAATGTGATCCTGTATCTCTATTGTGGCATGGAGGGAGGGAGGGAGGGAGGGAGGGAGGGAGGGAGGAAGGGGGAGGGGTATGGAGACAGGGGTGAGGAAGGGGAAAGGGAAGAGGGAGGGAGGGTAGTAGCAGCCAAGGTAAGTGATAAGAACTTCCTGTGGTCAGTGTCGGCACAAATTACACACACACACACACACACACACACACACATATACACACAAACACACACATATACACACAAACACACACACATGACTTTGAAAAACAAACACACAAAAACACAATGAAACATACAAAATACACAACATAAACAAACACTCCTACATACACACAGACCATGCATAACCAACAGACAATACGACAACACCACTCAGCCCAGCCCTCACACACACACCAGCAGGATTACAACAATACCTCTCAACCTCAACCAACCCTGCTACTACTTCTGCATAGTCGTACGTTATGCAAAAACAGAGGTTATTTTGTGGCTCAAATCTGAGCAGGACATCATCAACTCTAAAAGCTTTAAAAGCCAAATAGTTGAAATCACTGACTGATCATGTAAATCACAGAGCCTTCGTTCTGTTGATCTCCCTCCAGCACAACACTGTTTATTTTCTTTAGGACCCTTTTATTGTCCACGACAATTAGATTTCAAGTAAATATGAAAATGAGAACAAGCTTATCTCTGCTGAACACAATTTATAAAGAAAAGACAAACGTCACGCTGCTTAACAGGCAAGCGCCATGCAAAACTGACACACAAGCGTAGCGTCACCGCTAACCTATAAAGATTTGAATAATATTTAGAAACAGAGAGGGAGAGTAGATGGAGAGGGAGTAGAGAGAAAGAAAATAATAAAGAGGTTATGGCATAGTGTAATTTGCCCCAGTCAGTACCCAATTACATCTCACTTCCTCGATCTATCTGACATGTTAAGGAGATAACTGTTGATTTATTAAAGATTTACTACAACCACTCTAACGTCAGGTATAGCTCTGACTGCAGCCTTATTTAAACTTACAGCCGCCCTTAGGCCTGTTGCTGCTCACAAAGCTGTTTTAATTTGTCCATTTGCCTGCCTGTGTGTGTTTTAAACCTATATCACACCTTGTCAGTCTAGGAGGGAGAGACTCCGTAAGGTTTTATAGGCTCTGAGTTGGGAAGTGGAAGGTTTCTGTGGCAGTGAGGAGGGGGGAGGGTGGGGTTTGGAGAAAGACTGAGAGAATGACAGAGATATACAGAGAGGGGGGAGAGAGGGACTGATAGTGAAAGAGACGCTTGGCTTTGCGATGATTTACTGGTTAAATGGGACTCTCTAAAGCTGTCTGTAATTGAAGCCGTAAAAGGCCTGGCGGTTGGCCAAACGCTGCTGGGTTCAGTTCTGTAACAAAGCTCTGCAGGGAGCAGCTCAGCTCATGTCTGTCTGCCAAGGGCACAGGACCTCACCTCACCTGAGAGGCTCTGGATAAACAAACTCTACTGAGTCTGTATGTCTGACTAGTGTAGCTACTAGCAGAACAGTGAAAAGGAACTCTAAGCCTCTTTGTCCTCTTGTATCTGAGCTGGTGTGTCAAAGTGTGTAACAGTGTCTTTATATAGTGAGTACCTAATGTATGTCTGTGTAAGTGTACATGTGTAAGTGTGTATGCTTGTAAGTGTGAATCTAGTGTGTGTCCAGTGTGTGAGTATGTATCCAGTGTGAGTGTGAGTTTAAGTGTGTTAGTGTGTGTCTGACACTGTACGAGTCTGTGTCTGCGTACCTATTCTGTGAGTGTGTGTCTGTGTACGTGTGTATTCAGTGTATGTGTGACTGTGAATGTTGAAATATCCTAGTGTGTACAGTGTGTCTGGCAGTCTGGTATTTCCTGAAGGAGTTTCCTCCTACTGTCGGAGCCGTAGCCCTGGGCCCCTCAGCAGTTAAACGCACAACCTGACTGACCCGGTACAACTCCCTGAGAGGGAGAGAGAAGGGTGGAGGCAGGGTAGGTGGGAGTGAGGGGAGGGAAGGAGGCAGAAAAAGACGGGTGAGTGTGTGTGTGGGAGGTGGGGGGGGTCTTTGCAAGAGGGAGAGAGAGAAGGGGTATATGATAAGGGGGCCGACCAGGGTGTTAAAGATGGAATCTTTAATGGTGAAACTGCCACGTCCGTTTGTGAGATTACAACAACAAAGAAGTTACTGCAAACAACGAGTCCCCTCAGACATCATCGCACGTGCGATACAACAGCAGCGTATGTAGGACAAATTTTAACTATGATCCGCGACGCTCCTCACCTCTGCATCATCAACAAAAACAATAACACTGGCCGTGGGATGGACAGTGGCTCAGTTTACCCATACTGCGGATTCCATCTTTAAAGTATAGACTGAGCGAGGAGAGTGAGTGAGTGAGTGAGTGAGTGAGTGAGTGAGTGAGTGAGTGAGTGAGTGAGTGAGTGAGTGAGTGAGTGAGTGAGTGAGTGAGTGAAAAGTGACAAGTGAGTGACTGAAGAGGGAGTGAGTGAGTGACTGACTGAAGAGGGAGTGAGTGAGTGACTGACTGACTGAAGAGTAAGTGAGAGTGTGACTGAAGAGTAAGTGAGAGTGTGACTGACGAGTGAGTGAGTGAGTGAGTGAGTGAGTGAGTGAGTGAGTGAGTGAGTGAGTGAGTGAGTGAGTGAGTGAGTGAGTGAGTGAGTGAGTGAGTGAGTGAGTGAGTGAGTGAGTGAGTGAGTGAGTGAGTGTGAGTGAGTGAGAGTGTGACTGAAGAGTAAGTGAGAGTGTGACTGACGAGTGAGTGAGTGAGTGAGTGAGTGAGTGAGTGAGTGAGTGAGTGAGTGAGTGAGTGAGTGAGTGAGTGAGTGAGTGAGTGAGTGAGTGAGTGAGTGAGTGAGTGAGTGAGTGTGTGACTGAAGAGTAAGTGAGTGAGTGAGAGTGTGACTGAAGAGTAAGTGAGTGAGTGAGAGTGTGACTGAAGAGTGAGTGAGTGAGTGAGTGAGTGAGTGACTGACTGACTGACTGACTGACTGACTGACTGACTGACTGACTGACTGACTGACTGACTGACTGACTGACTGAGTGTGACTGAAGAGTAAGTGAGTGAGTGAGAGTGTGACTGAAGAGTGAGTGAGTGAGTGAGTGAGTGAGTGAGTGACTGACTGACTGACTGACTGACTGACTGACTGACTGACTGACTGACTGACTGACTGACTGACTGACTGACTGACTGACTGACTGACTGACTGACTGACTGACTGACTGACTGACTGACTGACTGAGTGAGTGAGTGAGTGAGTGACTGAAGAGTGACTGAAGAGTGACTGAAGAGTGACTGAGAGTGTGACTGAAGAGTAAGTGACTGAAGAGTGAGTGAGTGACTGAAGAGTGAGTGAGTGAGTGACTGAGTGACTGAAGAGTGACTAAATGTGACTGAAGAGTGAGTGTGTGACTGAGTGTGTGACTGAGTGTGTGACTGAGTGTGTGACTGAGTGTGTGACTGAGAGTGAGGTTGTTCAAAGAGGTAGAATTTTCTCCCTGACTGCTTTTGGCTATAGGCAGGTATCCAGAAATGTTTGTTTGTGTGTGTCTGTTTATCTGTGTACGCATGCCCTGTTTGTTTACAGGTGTGTCAGTGTTCTGATGTCTTCAGCACCTTGTAGCAATTCCTTGGCAGTGCTCTGCGAGATTGAGGTAGGGAGGTAGGGAGGTAGGGAGGGAGGGAGGGTGTGCATGTGTCCTCAGCACCTTCTAGTAATTCCTTGGCAGAGCTCTGGGACATAGAGAGGTAGCGGGAGAGAATTCAGCATCCAGGAGAGAAGAGGAGCGTGGGCCAGAATTCCTGCGCTATCAGACAGCCATAATCAAACCACAACCTGACGAGAGAAATCTGCTACAACCTCTCTCTCTCTCTCTCTCTCTCTCTCTCTCTCTCTCTCTCGCTTTTTCTCTCTCTCTCGCTTTTTCTCTCTCTCTCTTGCTCTCTCTCTTGCTCTCTCTCTCGCTCGCTCGCTCTCAGGCCCTTGTCTCTGTCTGGCTGTAGAGCTCTATGCTCCAGGTCACCCCATGAAAGGTGCAGAGGATTTGGGTATGCTCTCGTCTCCAGCCCCAGGCTCCCACCTTGGCCTACTTCTCCTGTTGGGGTTGTTTTTTTTAAAAAGTTTTAGTTAAAGGGAGATTGGCTGACTCATCATCATGTTGACAGATGTTTTTTATGACTGAAGGATACTTAAGGTTCTTCTTCAACACCTGGAAAGTGCAGGACATACTGTTTTTCAAAGACTCCAGCCGCCCAAGTCAAATACTGTTCTCTCTGCTACCACATGGCAAGCGGTACAGATGCACCAAGTCTGGAACCAACAGGACCCTGAACAGCTTCTACCCCAAAGCCATAAGACTGCTAAATAGTTAACCAAATAGCTACCCAGACTATCTGCGTTGACCCTTTTGGCACTAACGTTTTTGTCTCACCACATACGCTGCTGCTACTGTTTATTATTTATCCTGTTGCCTAATCACTTGATCCCTACCTATATGTACAAATCTACCTCTATTACCTCATACCCCTGCACAACGACTCTCTACTGGTACTCTGTGTATATAGCCATGTTATCATTACTGGTACCCTGTGTATACAGCCATGTTATCATTACTGGTAACCTGTGTATATGTTATCATTACTGGTACCCTGTGTATACAGCCATGTTATCATTACTGGTACACTGTGTATATAGCCATGTTATCTTTACTCATTGTGTATTTATTATTATTTGTATTATTAAGTGTTTTAATTTTACATTATTTCTCTATTGTTTTCTCTCTGTGGTGTTGGGAAGGACCTGTAACCATACATTTGATTGGATTTGATTTTCACCCCTTTAGTCTCACTAAATCTATCCTGTCCTCGTCTCCATTCCTGCACTTCACAGGTCAATTATTTCAAAGGCCAGAGTCCCATCTTCCTCTCAGGCAGTGGGTCTCGTCCGGCACAGGGTTTACTGATAAATAGAGTAATTTCTTTATGATGTCACACTGGAATCCTCCTCTCCTGTCTTTGTCCTCATTCTTTAAATGCTCAGAGAGGGAATGGAGTGGAAAAAGGAGAGTGAGAGTCATGAGAAAGACAGGAAAGGGAGAAGGAAGGAAAGGAAAGTAGGAAAGAGAGAGATGTGAAGCATTGGCACTGTCTGAGTCAGATTTATAGTGGCATTTGTAACGCTGTGCCAGTACTGCTGCTTTTAAAACATGTATTTTTAAATGTAAGCTTTATTTAAGTAGGCTAGTCAGTTAAGAACAAATTCTTATTTACAATGATGGCCTAGGAACAGTGGGTTAACTGCCTTGTTCAGGGGCAGAACGACAGATTTTTACCTTGTCAGCTCGGGGATTTGATCCAGCAACCTTTCGGTTACGGGCCCAATGCTCTAACGACTCGTCTACCTGCCGCCCTGAAATGTACACAGTACCCCACCACATTCCATCTCATTCTGTCGCAAACCCACACTTGTGAGTGAGCGTGTGTGTGTGTGTGTGTGTGTGTGTGTGTGTGTGTGTGTGTGTGTGTGTGTGTGTGTGTGTGCGGGCTCGCATGCGTCTTTGTCTGTGTGTGTTTTTATACAGTGTGTGAGTGGAGCAGGCCGGCTGTCTGTTGACAAGACTCATGTTTCCTGCTGTGTAATCTGAGTGTCTGAAAGAATGTGTTGAACCACATCTGACTCCACTTCACAGTACATGCCCACGTATTATACTGTAAACAGCTGTGTTACTGTACTGTACGCTGTTAGATCAAACACTCTGGTAGTGTGTTAATAATGACTGGGTGTTGGTCAGTCATCTTGTATTTTGATTTCCTCATAGCCTACTGGGTTGTCTGTATCTTTCTCCCTCTCTCTCTCTTTCTCGCTCTCTCTACCTTCGTCCCTGTCTCTCCTTTTTCGAGAAAGTGAGGAGAGGCGCCCCCAGAATTAATTACCCAATCAAGATAACGAGCCAGGGAAAGACATTAGAGAGGTCACACCACAATTAACCCCTATTCCTACACCCTGAACACACACACCATCAAACCCTCCTGAACTTAGGAACCCCCACATTCCTCCAGCCTTAAGGCTGCTCTATCACACTGCTTTTCTCTCCCTCCCTCCCTCCCTCCCTCCCTCCCTACCTACCTGCCTCTCCCCTATCCTCCCCCTCTCTCTCTTGCTCAATTTATTTGTTTTTCTCACTCAATCTTTCTCCCAACTTGTCTGTTGTGCTTTCCTCCCTCTCTTTCTCCTCCCACAAAGACTCCCTTGCTCTCCCCTCAACACTATTTCTGTCTGTAGATTGTATTTTGTTCTGAGCATGGCCAGTAGGTTTCTTCTCTCTGATTGGCCGTTTCCTCTACAGACCAGACATTTGCAAACTCCCCCCCACCCCCCAGAGAAAGAGAGAGAGATCCCCTCTATCTGTCTTTCTTTCTTTCTCTCGCTCGCTACCCCTCTCTTTCTCTATCATCACATAAATGCACACACCCTGGTTGTGGCTCTCTCCCTGTTTGGGCATGATGAGCGCTGGCTGATGATTGGGGCTGATAAGATAAGGAATGCTGCTGGGAGAGGAGAGGAAACGCCTCTCAAACAGGATCTGCTTAACTGAGCTGTATGGAAAACTGGAAAACAGTTGTAAAGTCCGCTCTTAGGAGGGGGTGAGGCGGGAGAGGAGGAGGGGGGTGAGGCAGAAGTAGAGGAGGGGGTGAGGCGGGAGTAGAGGAGGGGGGTGAGGCTGGAGTAGAGGAGGGGGGTGAGGCGGGAGTAGAGGAGGGGGGTGAGGCGGGAGTAGAGGAGGGGGTGAGGCGGGAGTAGAGGAGGGGGGTGAGGCGGGAGAGGAGGAGGGGGGTGAGGCGGGAGTAAAGGAGGGGGGGTGAGGCGGGAGAAGAGGAGGGGGGTGAGGCGGAAGTAGAGGAGGGGGTGAGGCGGGAGTAGAGGAGGGGGGTGAGGCGGGAGTAGAGGAGTGGGATGAGGCGGGAGTGGAGGAGGGGCTGAGGCAGGAGAGGAGGAGGGGGGTGAGGCGGGAGTAAAGGAGGGGGGGTGAGGCGGGAGAAGAGGAGGGGGGTGAGGCGGAAGTAGAGGAGGGGCTGAGGCAGGAGAGGAGGAGGGGGGTGAGGCGGGAGTAGAGGAGGGGGGTAAGGCGGGGGTGAGGCAGGAGTAGAGGAGGGGGATGAGGCGGGAGTAGAGGAGAGGGGTGAGGAGGGGGATGAGGCGGGAGTAGAGGAGGGGATGAGGCGGGAGTAGAGGAGGGGGGTGAGGAGGGAGAGGAGGAGGGCGATGAGGCGGGAGTAGAGGAGGGGGGTGAGGCGGGAGTAGAGGAGGGGGGTGAGGCAGGAGTAGAGGAGGGGGATGAGGAGGGGGATGAGGCGGGAGTAGAGGAGAGGGGTGAGGAGGGGGGTGAGGCGGGAGTAGAGGAGGGGATGAGGCGGGAGTAGAGGAGGGGGGTGAGGAGGGAGTAGAGGAGGGGGGTGAGGCGGGAGTAGAGGAGGGGGTGAGGCGGGAGTAGAGGAGAGGGGTGAGGAGGGGGATGAGGCGGGAGTAGAGGAGGGGATGAGGCGGGAGTAGAGGAGGGGGGTGAGGAGGGAGAGGAGGAGGGGGGTGAGGCGGGAGTAGAGGAGGGGGTGAGGCGGGAGTAGAGGAGGGGGTAAGGCGGGAGTAGAGGAGGGGGGTGAGGAGGGGGTGAGGCAGGAGTAGAGGAGGGGGGTGAGGCAGGAGTAGAGGAGGGGGATGAGGCGGGAGTAGAGGAGAGGGGTGAGGAGGGGGATGAGGCGGGAGTAGAGGAGAGGGGTGAGGAGGGGGGTGAGGCGGGAGTAGAGGAGGGGATGAGGCGGGAGTAGAGGAGGGGGGTGAGGCGGGAGTAGAGGAGGGGGGTGAGGCGGGAGTAGAGGAGGGGGTGAGGCGGGAGTAGAGGAGAGGGGTGAGGAGGGGGATGAGGCGGGAGTAGAGGAGGGGGGTGAGGAGGGAGAGGAGGAGGGGGGTGAGGCGGGAGTAGAGGAGGGGGGTGAGGCGGGAGTAGAGGAGGGGGGTGAGGCGGGAGTAGAGGAGGGGGGTGAGGCGGGAGTAGAGGAGGGGGTGAGGCGGGAGTAGAGGAGGGGGTAAGGCGGGAGTAGAGGAGGGGGGTGAGGAGGGGGGTGAGGCAGGAGTAGAGGAGGGGGGTGAGGCGGGAGTAGAGGAGAGGGGTGAGGAGGGGGATGAGGCGGGAGTAGAGGAGAGGGGTGAGGAGGGGGGTGAGGCGGGAGTAGAGGAGGGGGGTGAGGCGGGAGTAGAGGAGGGGGGTGAGGCGGGAGTAGAGGAGGGGGGTGAGGCGGGAGTAGAGGAGGGGGTGAGGCGGGAGTAGAGGAGGGGATGAGGCGGGAGTAGAGGAGGGGGGTGAGGCGGGAGTAGAGGAGGGGGGTGAGGCGGGAGTAGAGGAGGGGGGTGAGGCGGGAGTAGAGGAGGGGGTGAGGCGGGAGTAGAGGAGAGGGGTGAGGAGGGGGATGAGGCGGGAGTAGAGGAGAGGGGTGAGGAGGGGGGTGAGGCGGGAGTAGAGGAGGGGATGAGGCGGGAGTAGAGGAGGGGGTGAGGCGGGAGTAGAGGAGGGGGGTGAGGCGGGAGTAGAGGAGGGGGGTGAGGCGGGAGTAGAGGAGGGGGGTGAGGCGGGAGTAGAGGAGGGGGTGAGGCGGGAGTAGAGGAGGGGGTGAGGCGGGAGTAGAGGAGGGGGTGAGGCGGGAGTAGAGGAGTGGGATGAGGCGGGAGAGGAGGAGGGGCTGAGGCAGGAGAGGAGGAGGGGGGACAGTTCAAGATGCAATGACCCAGTATGAACGTGCATGCCCGCTCAAGCCTTCTGCTTCTCTCTCTCTCACACACATACACACACACACACACACACCTCACACAGGGTTTATTAAAATGGTGTGTGTAAAATCCATGCATTCCATTGGTTAAAGAGCTCCTCAACTATTCCTCTGCAGAAAGAAAAAGAGTCAGTGTGTGTATTTGGTTTTACTATCCTTGTGAGGACCAGAACAGTTCGAAGGTCCCCACAAGGAAAAATTAGGCTTAAGGGCTAGGTTTGGGGTTAGGGTTACAATTAGTGTTAGGTTTTGGGGTTAAGGAAAATAGGATTTTGAATGGGAATCAATTGTGTGTTGTTTTTTTTATTATTATTTAACCTTTATTTAACTTGGCAAGTCAGTTAAGAACAAATTTGTATTTACAATGACGAGTGTGTGTATGTATGTATGTATGTATGTATGTATGTATGTATGTATGTATGTATGTATGTATGTATGTATGTATGTATGTACAGTGGGGAGAACAAGTATTTGATACACTGCCGATTTTTCAGGTTTTCCTACTTAAAAATTACAGACCTCTACATGCTTTGTATCATAGGTACACTTCAACTGTGAGAGACGGAATCTAAAACAAAAATCCAGATAATCACATTGTATGATTTTTAAATAATTAATTTGCATTTTATTGCATGACGAAAGTATTTGATCACCTACCAACCAGTAAGAATTCCGGCTCTCACAGACCTGTTAGTTTTTCTTTAAGAAGCCCTCCTGTTCTCCACTCATTACCTGTATTAACTGCACCTGTTTGAACTTGTTACCTGTATAAAAAAAAAACCTGTCCACACACTCAATCAAACAGACTCGAACCTCTCCACAATGGCCAAGACCAGAGAGCTGTGTAAGGACATCAGGGATAAAATTGTAGACCTGCACAAGGCTGGGATGGGCTACAGGACAGTAGGCAAGCAGCTTGGTGAGAAGGCAACAACTGTTGGCGCAATTATTAGAAAATGGAAGAAGTTCAAGATGACGGTCAATCTCCCTCGGTCTAGGGCACCATGCAAGATCTCACCTCGTGGGGCATCAATGATCATGAGGAAGGTGAGGGATCAGCCCAGAACTACACGGCAGGACCTGGTCAATGCCCTGAAGAGAGCTGGGACCACAGTCTCAAAGAAAACCATTAGTAACACACTACGCTGTCATGGATTAAAATCCTGCAGCGCACGCAAGGTCCCACTGCTCAAGCCAGCACATGTCCAGGCCCGTCTGAAGTTTGCCAATGACCATCTGGATGATCCAGAGGAGGAATGGGAGAAGGTCATGTGGTCTGATGAGACAAAAATAGAGCTTTTTGGTCTAAACTCCACTCGCCGTGTTTGGAGAAAGAAGAAGGATGAGTACAACCCCAAGAACACCATCCCAACCGTGAAGCATGGAGGTGGAAACATCATTCTTTGGGGATGCTTTTCTGCAAAGGGGACAGGACGACTGCACCGTATTGAGGGGAGGATGGATGGGGCGCGAGATCTTGGCCAACAACCTCCTTCCCTCAGTAAGAGCATTGAAGATGGGTCGTGGCTGGGTCTTCCAGCATGACAACGACCCGAAACACACAGCCAGGGCAACTAAGGAGTAGCTCCGTAAGAAGCATCTCAAGGTCCTGGAGTGGCCTAGCCAGTCTCCAGACCTGAACCCAATAGAACATCTTTGGAGGGAGCTGAAAGTCCGTATTGCCCAGCGACAGCCACGAAACCTGAAGGATCTGGAGAAGGTCTGTATGGAGGAGTGGGCCAGAATCCCTGCTGCAGTGTGTGCAAACCTGGTCAAGACCTACAGGAAACGTATGATCTCTGTAATTGCAAACAAAGGTTTCTGTACCAAATATTAAGTTCTGCTTTTCTGATGTATCAAATACTTATGTCATGCAGTAAAATGCAAATTAATTACTTAAAAATCATACAATGATTTTTTTTGTTTTAGATTCCGTCTCTCACAGTTGAAGAGTACCTATGATAAAAATTACAAACTTCTACATGCTTTGTAAGTGGGAAAACCTGCAAAATCGGCAGTGTATCAAATACTTGTTCTCCCCACTGTGTGTGTGTGTGTGTGTGTGTGTGTGTGTGTTTGTGTGTGTGTTTTTTTTTTATACATACATACATACATACATACATACATACATACATACATACATACATACACACATACACACATACATACACACATACATGGGAAAATTATATTATTATCTACAAAATATTAGTTATACTATTTGGATTTTGATAACTGCACTGGTGGTTAGAGCATGCAAGTTAAGCATTTCAATGTTTCAATACTTGTGCATGTGACAATAACAATTTAACGTGTGTGTGCATGTTAATTTCTCTTTCAAATCTCATACACACCACACACACACATACACACCACACGGTTGGCTGGCTGCACTATCAATCTTGCCCCCTCTCTCCCTGTGCTGGTTATCTTGACAGTAAGTACTTCACATATACAAATCTCCTTGGAGCTGAAGGGCAATCAGAATGCTTAGTGGTGGCGTTGGGGCACTTAGTGCTATCTGCTGCTAGCCTCCACTCCGCTCCTCAAGAGTGTTTAGAGTGTGTCCTCAACCACGTAAATATTTATCACGCAGCTCCCCATGGAATTTTAATGAGCACTGATTGAGAACAATCATCATGGGGAGGGGAGAGACTGGTCTCTTTATTTGCTAATAAATACTTTGCACTCATAGGTTTACATTCAAAGTATAAAGACAGCTTCCCGCTTTTGTAATGTTCCTCCTTCTCTTAAAATATAAATATACATTACGCTTCTAACTGTGTGTGTGTGTGTGTGTGTGTGTGTGAGCGTGAGCGTGAGCGACAGGGCTAGTTCAGTTCACACATTGTGTCGGCCGAGCCTCACGGGTAGACGCCGGAGGAAACCTGTCATATAATTCACCCCCCCCCCCTGCTGTCTCCCGTCACACACAGAAATACACACACACTGGAACTCTCTGTCTCTCACTGGTAGGATCCTAAACTTAAACTGGAACTCTCAATCTCTCACTGGTAGGATCCTGAACTTAAACTGGAACTCTCAATCTCTCACTGGTAGGATCCTGAACTTAAACTGGAACTCTCAATCTCTCACTGGTAGGATCCTGAACTTAAACTTAAACTGGAACTCTCCGTCTCTCATTGGTAGGATCCTGAACTTACATTTTTTAGGGGAGTGGCTAATAATGTCTAGAAGTCCTCTTTCTCCCTCTCTGTTTCACTCTTTTCTCTTTTCTTCAGTCTTTTTGTTTCTTGTTATAGAAAATGGGAGGATGTTAATGTGTGTGAAGAAAAAGAGAGGGAAGGATGTTTGGTTAGAGAAGTGGCCAGTGAAGTTACTGTTCAGTAGGGTAGAGAGGAATGAAAAGCTGTCAGATCCACACCTGCATACCTGGACCGGCTCTCTCTTTCCCTCCCCGTTTTTCTCACAGCCTCAAAAGCCTTTCTCACACCTGGACCTAACAAACCATTCTCTGAAACACACACTCAGTCTTCATCTGTGTGACCTTACAAAGGGCGAAGGTTTCTGGGAAATCATGTCTGTCCTTGAGAGAGCTGAGGGTTCCAGACTTACTCTGAGTTGATCTACTGCTGTCTCATTGCTGTTACTGTTTGATGTCTGTATCCATCCTCATGTCAATGGCCATACAAATACCAGAAGCACTTCCAATGGCCTCTCCAACCCACATCAGAGCCACAGAGCCTGTCCCCTGTGAGTGTTTCTGCGTGTGAGAGAGGGAAAGGGAGAGAGTTCTCTATGAGGATGTTGAACTTTCTTTCCCTTCAACGGGTCGAATAGCTCTTTGGCTATTGTTGGGATGTGTGTGTAGTGTTCTGTGTGAAAGGGTTGCTGTGATTTATTGACAGGACTTTCAGTGATACTGGAATTCATTTACGTTACATGCCAACTCAGTGTGCCTTAATCACCTGTGGGCTTTATCGACCGTGATCACATTCAGAGAGAGTGGTTTGCACCTTTAATAGTAGAAAGGAGGATTGAGGTGTCGATCATGATGTTGATGTTGACAATGGTGGTGATGACGATGGTATTGATGATGGTTAGGCAACTGTGGCAATGAGGTTATTCAGGATGTAATGCGATGAGATATCAGTGGTGTTGTAGCCGCTTCTGGATACCTGAAGAGAAGGTGAAAAGGTTTCATCAGCACTTCCATATACTCAGAGGAAACATCCATTTCTCGCGGTGTCTCCGGAGTTACCTCAGACAGAACTAACATTTATTGATACTGGTGTTGCCTGGGAAAGCAACACTGTGTGTAGGTCATTCATATAGTTGGATAACTGGGGATCAGGTATACAGTCAGTTTTAGTCATCGCTTTGTCTATCTCTCTCCCTATGTGATCCCTCTTTCGTGACCATCGCGACTAACACCCACTACCCAAGATGCATGGCGTGGTTTATGGACTGTGAAGAGATCATGGTTGGATCGCGTGTGTGATGTATCTTCATCACTCTCATTTTAAAGCCCCTACAGATGTAATATTTACTCAAATCTTCTGTCTTCAGAGAGCAATCCACTAAACACAGCACGTTTTCTAGAACCCATTTTTGTTATCACTGTTGCATATTTCCAGACATGTGCAGAGTACTATTTTAAACAGGATATACCACAAACTTGGGTTCTGTTCCAAATCAGATCCATATGAAGATTATATTGTTCCCCATCTGTTAGCAGTTCTTGTTGAATTATTCAGTACATGCTCTGTCCGTTAGGGGTGAGTTGACTCTGTTCTAGTTAGGTTTTAAATCTCTGAGCAGGTTGAATTTGTGTGTGGTGTGGTGTGGTGTGGTGTGTGTGTGTGTGTGTGTGTTAAATCTCTGAGCAGGTTGAATCCCTCACGTGTGATATCCACCAGCTACAAAATGACTCATAGTAGATTATCTGGATTCTGAGCGCCACACTTTGTTATGCAGGAGCACTGAAATTAAAGTATGTTCTCACTATGGTCTTCAGTGTGTTAGGACTTGACAGCTCTTTATCAGTATAAATACACTGTTTTCCAGGTCTTATAGACAGATGGACATCTGACTACTGACCAATCATAGAGATGCAGGAACAGGAAGTGTACCTCACCTCAGTCAGCTATGTTGATAGGAGAGGGTAATGTTGTCATGGTGAGGTGTGGCATGATGATGATGCTGAATGGATATTAGCACTCAGCAGTGCCATCTCTGGACACATACTGCCACTGCATGGAATATTCTAGTCAGTCTGGTAGGGGCTGGGATTCCATAAGGTACTTTCCTTCTTTATTCACTATTTATACATTCATCATTATTTTACCCTGACCTCAACATGGCTGTAAGAATTGTTGCATAATGCAATTTCACCTTAATATGCCTTATTTGAGAATGTTGTTTCACCTATTATTTTATTTGATTAAGGTTCGTTCTAGACACGTTTATTTGTGTTATAACAGATAACAGGCTGGTTATAAAGTAGGTTTTGAGTGCTTTGTAACGTTTTTAAATAAGCTGAGGCGAACTCACCTTGAAACCCCTTTATTCGTGACAAAAACAGCTGATATTAATTTCATTTTCGAAATGTTCTCTTTTAAAAATGTATCATAATTAATGTAGTTATGGAGTCACTCCATTAATAACTCCTATAAATCATATAATTATATAACTTTAGATAATTGTGATACTTACAGAAATGATAAATGACGTCCATTGCTGTAATAATGATTCTATAAATATGGCTGTTTATAGGCTTGGAACAGAACTGAATGTCAGTAATGTAGTGTAACTCTGTAGAACTGAAAATGTACTTTGTCAACTGACTACTAAAGGAGGGACAAGCTTTTGTCTGATGGCTGATTTTTTATATTATTTGCAGGTTGCATTTAAATTAAAATAACACATGAACGTTTTGTAGTTAAAAACTTTAATCAACTGCAACAAAGTTTGTGCATTTGCGTGCATGCATTTGTGTGTGGAACAGTGTGTGATTCAGGGCTGTAGAGCAGCTCAGAGATGTGGGTCCCTGCTCTGTGGGTCCCTGCTCTGTAAAAGGCAGGGGACCCACCTCATGTTCCCTCTGTAATAAAATCACCCAGCATCAGACATTTTCAAATGTTTTAGTGTCAGATAGAAAAAGAGCTCTCTGCCTTTATAAGTTCACATCTCTATTCAGCCATGGACATGAGCATATCGGGAGTAACTGATACGTACTCTCCTTCTACTGAAATAAATATGTAGCTTACCGCTAAATCAACTGTAAAAATCTTGACCGTGAGTATGAGAACTTAACAGGGTTGTTCAAGAAACGTGTGTATGATTTTTAGGATAACAACAAATGATTTACTGTTAAACGGTGTAGGCCGTCATTGTGAATAATAATTTGTTCATAACTGACTTGCCTAGTTAAATAAAGGTTAAATTTTAAAATTAAAATAAAAAAACTGGGGGAGAGAGAGGTGACAAAACAATAATGAGAGAGAGGGGTATTTTCCAGGCTGTATCTTTGGTGGTCTCAGACAGGGTCTCAGTGGATTGTGAACCCAGTGCAGAACACAACAGGGAAACAGAGGAGAGAGGGGGATGAGGGAGGAAGGAGGTTACACCACCGGAGTCCCACAATTCATCTTGCTCTGACACTGTCTTGATGAGTGGGAGAGAGCGGGGGGAGTCTGGGATTGATGGCCAGTGAGACTTTGTAACCTCCCTTTCTCCTAGAGAGGGGATACTGACCTGTGTGTGTGTGTGTGTGTGTGTGTGTGTGTGTGTGTGTGTGTGTGTGTGTGTGTGTGTGTGTGTGTGTGTGTGTGTGTGTGTGTGTGTGTGTGTGTGTGTGTGTGTGTGTGTGTGTGTGTGTGTGTGTGTGTGTGTGTGTGTGTGTGTGTGTGTGTGTGTGTGTGATAGAGTTCAGAGTATCTGAATATCTGTTTACATCCTATAGAGAGTTATGCATGTGTTTGAATTCGATAGATAGTGGCAGAATTAGACTTTATAACAGGACATCTATTGTAATCTACTGTTTCTGCTGAACTCTGACTGTAAAATGACCCCATTCTATACACCGTTCTCTAGTGGCCATAAATAATGAGTTGTTTTTGTTTCTCTCTCTCTTTCCCCAGGAATACCTGCAAGGTGATAGCACCAAGGCACTGACAAAGTTAGGCTGGAAAGCAAAGATCACTTTTGAGGTGGGTGTTGCACTTTACTTGTGCGTGTGTGTGTGCATGTGTGTGCTTGGGTGTATGTGTGCATGCGTGTGTGTGCTCGTTTGTGTACGTGTAACCCATGGTGGAATTGGAAATGCACGGCATGCTGGTCTTCTTCGATGACAGTCTTCCCAGACAGCTTCTCCTCTCCTCTTGTGTTATCAGTCCGCTGTCAGTAAACACAACATACACTTGGAAAGTTAAGCAGCTTTTTAAGTAGCTAAACTAATGCTTTATAACTTGTTTTAATACTGTGCAAGCCTTATATGAGCAATAATAAGTAGCTTAAGTGTGATTCAGCAAACCAACTTGGACGTTTTGTCTTAGGGATTTTTCGAATCAATCTTTTTATTAAGTTAACCTATTTTCCTGAATCTATACTAATTATTTGGTTATCAGTGTTTGGAAATGAATATTTAGGCTGCTATGCTAGGTTTAGAGTAGGCAATATCTGTGTCTAAACTAAACCTCTATTTGACTCTTTAGGAGCTGGTGAAAGAGATGGTTGATGCTGACATCCATCTCATGAAGAATAACCCTAACGCATAAAACCACATCCTGTGCATCATCCCAAACATAGGGAATTGTCTGAGCACTCCAGACCAGAGTGCACTGCGACTCAACAGTCGCAAGGTGTGGTGAAAGGAATATAAAACTAGTCTGGAATAAAATATTTTGTCACTTTTCTGTCCCAAATGAATTTACTCTGTCTGTCGTTTTGCCTTATGCTATGGTGAGGGAAGATTAGTCGATGCCTTTTAAATAATCTAATTCCTTATTTTAGTTTTCAATATTAATATAATTTTTTTTACTGATCATGGTTTAGTAGTCTATATGGTGATAGGACTTTTAATTGTTTTTATTCGACACTGTATGAGATTGTATTGTTGTCTTATTTTGTTTTAATCGCCTGGCCTATAGGTCACAGGTTGCAGTTTTGTCCTTTTAGAAATAAATTAAGTATAACTTTAATTATTTGTTATTGTAAGATGACCAACAAATATGTTTTAGATGTTATTCAACATTTGTGAAATCTTTTGTATTCCCATCTAACATATTTAATTCAGAATATAAACATTTTGGTACAATAAAAGTTGTTATTTTGTTACATTAGTTGGCTCTATATATGTGATTATTTTATTGACTTTTCATACACAATCTTCTGCACTTCTCCCCTTAATATACATTGTTTGTTATAAATGTATTGATAATTACATAGACACATATCGCCGAATATAATATATGTAGCCTACATAACTATACCTATTTATAAAGGCTATTTTATGTCAACCAATTGGCACTGCATAATCTCCCCGCCATTATTCCACGAAGTTGTGTCTAGACTGGAGGACTTGTGTACAATGTGTACCTTATAAATAGGGGAGATATGTTATGTCTTTGCTTAAATCTTGTAAAAGGTATTTTAGAGGTAAAACCTCAAGCTTGAGGCGAGTCAGAAGACTAGAGTAATGTTGTCTGAGAGGGTCCTCGTGCCAGCGCGCCCAGGTTGCTCAGAGGTCGATCGAGCCCCAGCCTCTGTAATTTCCCTTCCCTTCTCGCGCTCAGCTCTCCTTGGTTTGCCTCGCGAGCACACTAACCCTGTTCATTCCTCAGGAAATGCGCTTCCTCTAGCCCTGTATCCCACTCCTGCAGAATGTGTCTCAATCGAGACGTTCTGACTATGTGCCCAGTCCAAGCCCAACGCGCACAGGAAGCTGCCTCTACTCTGAGTAATGACTTATGTAGTTTTGTCTCTGACTCCTGCTGGAATATGAACCCCTAACATCGATCCTCTGTTTTCTAGAGGCCAAGCGACGTCCCACCATACTTTAATAATTTGTAAAATAGTTTTGTTACAAAACAATAGCTTTAAAATGAAGTTGGGTTGTTACCTAGTCTTTATCGTAATGGTCATGGAATTAACATCCTGACTTCTAAAAAATAATTGCCACAGAAATGTATCAGTGGTGTAGGCCTACATATTATATGAATCAAATGAAAACCGTCGTGGGATGTTTTTATGAAAAATCCGTTTGACATTTTAAATGGAAAATGTAGGGTTCCAAAGTAGGTTTGCGAAGAGGGAACAAACACGGTGGGTTTGCCTGCCTGCCTCTCTTTTTTCTTAAAGACAACACCTAGAACATTGCAGTTTGACTGTCGGAGACAGCGCTGCATCTGTGTGGACTCATAATTGGTAACAGATGGCGCTTTGAGGTTAGCCCTGGAACCCGGCTGCGAGCGAAAACACACCAGTTTCCACTGTGCCAGGTCTCCTCCTCGCGCCCGCCGGCCGCACACAGGTGCACGGGCCCAGTCGCGCGCCGCCACTAACTGCAGCAGACCTGTGCTGCTCTAGCCTTGGCTTTCAGAACGCACGGTAACAGTATGCAGGCACCCAATTCCAGGCTTGAGCTACTACAGAGAAGAACGCGAAAGGAGAGGAGTGTGTGTCACCACATTTTTTTACTGTAAAATAGGAGAGCAAAATGAACTGAAATAATCTAACAATCTCCTGAAATTGTCTTTATAAAAGTTATTTTCGCTCACTGTGCTTTATCCTTAGGCTTGTCCTAATTTGGGACATATAAGGTTGGCTATAGCAAATACATATAGACTACTTTTGTTGTTTTTACCAGAAGTAAAAAATAAAATAGATTATTTATATCATATGCATTTGGATCTCTCAATAGGGTTATGGTCTGGAGTAACAAAAAGGGAGATTCATCCTTTCAAGAGACATGGAAATTGCCACCGTGTCCTTATTGTTACACCTCACTATAAAAACAGGCATAATAGCAAAAGTGTTCATACATTTGCCTTAATTTGAACATAAGGCTTAATTAAAATGTTATTCAAGACATATAATTATTATCATCTAGTCTAGGAGGACGACGTCGTTTATTTATTTAAAATATGCAATGATTTTAGGACTATTCGGTTTTATAAATATCATCCACATATTATCACAATTTTATATATCTACAGACCTACATTCTCTTGAGACAAATCATTTTATTTTCAATTTGGAATGTTCTTCAATGTCCTTTTGTTTCTTCGTGTCATGGTATAGGCCATCGTTTCAAATCAACTATCAATTGTTCTTTATCAGCAACAGAGTCGATATGTTAGAGTGAATCTTTCAAATAAAAGATACACCATCTCTAAAGGCTTTTACTTTGTAAATGGACTAAAAGAAAAGCGAGACAGTGAGCATAGAGAGACAGTTACAGCGGAAATGGCGCCCATATAAGTCATCTGAACCCTGTTAGTGCTTAGCATTTCTGACATTCTCCACTGTCCGAATAAATAAACAAGTCAATGGGAGATTGGTTAGGAAGTGGAACTCTGCAATCGGATTTATCTCTAATAAAACATAGCAGATGCAGATTACCATCAGAAAGGGGCCCAAATGCTGATGCTGGTATGACCATTAATTAAGCTAATATTTTGTTTGTTTGTCTTCATCCTAGTTCATTTAGTGTGCTATAGGGCTGACTGGCACCAGCTGACGAGCGAATAGAGAACCATAAGAAAGTCTCCATTATAATGTGACAAATCACATAATACAATGTGAGAACACGCACAAAGGCTTACACTTTTTGATTATTTTGTCATTTGGGTCTGCCTATAGCTTATAGCAATACTGTGTCGAGTAGTCCTAGCCTAAATTCATAGTTTACAAATTGATAATTAGGCCTAATGTTTAATGTTCTCCTTCTCTTGCCAACATATTGAGTCATAATCCTTTAATTGGTGTTTGGCATATCGGTTTATGACAGTTGATAGGCTAATGTTAGCAGAGAGTTATAGCCTTGCTCAATTACACTATTGTAATAGAACCTCTCGTGTTGTAAAACTTAACGTCCCCACGAGGCAACCTTCACCATCACTTCTGACTTTTCCGAGGGCTTTGGAAAATGGCGCGCCTTTAAGCAGTTTGACCTACCCAGGTCCCTGTCTCCCCCGGCTCTAGCCCCGGGGCCTGCCCGCACAGGACCGGCCTGGGCGGGGAGAGCGACACACTGACACTCCGTTGGTTAGATTTATCCCCACCACGACCTGAGTAAAATATGTCTTAATGCATCAGACAGGCGGTAGACAGATGTGAAGAGCGGAGATTGAACGATCGTCGATTTATATATTAGACATCTTCATGCGTTGACAAGTTATTGAGGGGCGTTTAGGTTTGTCTTGAATGCGACCGGAATTGTTGTGAATGTAGGACTTAACAGCTTAATTTAAAGATGAAGGTAGGAACTCAGCTTCGCGTTACACATCCTCTTGTTGTGTGTGTGTGTAATTGCAGTGGATTTACAAATTGATTTGATAAACTCTTGCTCATACAGCCCCTCCTAGTCTGTGTTTCATGCCATTCTCACGTTCACTCATGAAGTTTTACATTCTGTTTTTAGCTCATTATGTAATATGAAAAATCGAACAAATTGCCCAATAAAGTTTAATACTTTGGAATGTGAAAATTGTTTCTGTTGTTGTTATATTGCTTTAATCAAATAGCCTTTATGGCCCTATTCAATTATTGCCTGCAAAGTCAGTATCTTTGAGGGAATGTTACTATTTGCTTTAATTTTTTTCAATTTCAATTCCTTCATATTTTTCTTATTTTGGTATTATTAAATCAAAAGGTATGACGATTTATGTCATTATTATTGCAGCAAAACGCCTCACCTCGATTAAACGTCTTCTGTGCTAATAAAATATTTAATTTAATTGTACATGCAATATTCAATATTAACGTGTTAAGCTGCAGAACGCCTTATCACAAGCCTTGTTTTTAGATGAGTACTCCCCTCACTAACTTTACAGTTCAAATGAATAGAACACAGTTGACTTTTCTTTAAAAGAGATGCCTGTCTCCACATAATTGTTTATGTTTGTGTAGAGGATTAGGCTATAGTGTGTATGATGTAATAGTGCATTTCTGTGCTTGTGGGTGTGGAGGGTGTCCAAGTAAACTAATCGATTAGTCCTCTCTGATTTGTCAACAGTAATAATCCATGATGTATTCCGTGGAGAGGTTTTTAGGCCACGAAAGGTATAGGCCTATAGGCAGCTTTAGAACGCGACTGCGTGCTCATATAGTGGCAGCTCGTCGCTTCGAAACTCCCATGAAGCATTGTTGACATCCTTCCCATTGACCTCCGCCTCGCGCTCTGCCTTTTCCGTCCGATGAAAAATGATTCTGCCGCTGATTGAATTTTATTCCTTCCTGACCTGGCCGGCTCGTGAGTGCGCCATAAATCTCCGTGCGCCGACGTGACGTTTTTTTACTCCTTCGGAAAGAATCGGATTACTTTTATTAGCGCAAATATGGCTAGGCATCTATGAGTGAGAGGATCAACATTTGAAATATATGCTTATTGAATTATTGGTCGGCCACTATTTTATTTTAATCTAAACCTATTTGTATTGGTGTGATGCAGTCTAGGCCAATGCATAAACCTATAGTTGTTCCTTTTATTGTTGTCATAATGGAAACTAAATGGTAGGCTAAAGCCTCTAGCAAATAAACTAGAAGGGTCTTGTTTTTATTACCTATACGCCAATAGTTTATGCGCCATAATAAAATGTAGATAAAAACATCCAGGTCAATCTCTCTGGTAGGCAGTGAAAAGGTGTCTTTGTTGGGATCGCTTGCACTTGTGAAAGTATTGGATTGAGAATGGAGAGAGTGAGCAGTGAACACTACACCGCAGCACAAATGCTCCCCTGAGTATAGCCTGCTTGACAGCACAGGCAGCACTAACTAAAGTTGTTCCAGTCAGTCGCACTTGTGTTTCGGGTTAGCCTAGGCCTAAACAAAGCTAACAGTCAACCCCCTAACCCCTTCTGCCTCCCCTACCCCTCCTGCCTCCCCTACTTGCCCCACGGACACACCTGCACAACATTTGGGCCTCAGCAAAGCACTGGTGTCAGAGAGTAAAAATGTCTCCTCTCCTCCACTCCCCCTGTTCCTGAACCCACCGAGCCCAGAGCCGCCGGCAGCAGGCAGTAAGGTTCAGACTCAGCGCGGAGGTATGTAATATAACAACACCATATAATGCATAGGCTACATTCATTACTCTCATACGTCTGACTGAGCCCCAGTTTGTGTCCCAAATGTCACCCTATTCCCCTATATAGGGTGACATTTGGGACGGGCGGTCGCCAGTCGGTCAGTCCGTGTAATAGTCAGACCCATGGCCACGTGCTTAGAGGCGGTGGAAGAAGGGACGGAAATGTGGTTGACACAATAAGCAAGCAGATGCTTTCTGTAAACCCCTGTACACTCAATTAACAAGATGTAATGACAACCAATTGTGACTATCGAGATGGACACACTCACGCGCCTATACAAGTGGTTTGACTGTCTGCTGCACTTTCTTTTAATTAGTTGTGAATTTGTTTGAACTGCAAATGTGTTTTATCTCCAACTGAAACAGTCTAGCTACAGTAATATCTTAGCAGAGTAATATTTTGTGCGGCAGATATCCTAGCGTTTAGAGCGTTGGGCCAGTAACCGAAAAGGTCGCTGTTTCGAATACCCGAGCCGACAAGGTGAAAAACCTGTCGATGTGTCCTTGAGCAAGGCACTTAACCCAAGGCTGACCCTGTAGGTAGGCCGTCATTGTAAATAAGAATTTGATCTTAACTGACTTGCCTAGTTAAAATATTAATAATAATGACGATGATGATGATGATAATAATAATAATAATAATAAAAATATAGGCGTGCAAAAGGAGAGTTTAAAAATAAAACATGTTCACCCATATTTGTCCTATCATGTTTCAATGAATTTTCTTGAAAGCGACTGAATTTTTTTCCCATTGTCTAGATTGATCATTTTATTTTTAAATCGTAAATTAATTACACTTAATTTTTATTCAAAGTTTATATATTTGTCTGTGTGTGTGTGTGTGTGTTGGCCTTGTTTTTTTGTTTATATCTTTAATGAGTTACTGCAGCAACCAAACATCTGGCAAAGAGAATATTTCAGGCATGCGTGGTATGATCTAAGCGTCCGTAAACACACGTGGTCACTCCAAACAACACTCGGATACATTGGCACCACGGAGCTAGAATACAGCGACCTAGCCCTCCATCAATAGCTGTTATTCAACGTTTGGCTCTCGGCTCGCCCTACACTAAGGACCCGTTAAACTAAAAAGGCCTGTAGGTTAGGATAATGACACATGGTCTCGTGTCAGCGAAAACAAACTTCTGTTGTCACTAAATTCACTCCATATATAGTCAATATATAGTAATATAGTAATTATTTTACGATATCAATTAGTGTGATATCTTAATTAAACATATACTAAATCTCGTTGTCTAAATGTCTCTACTCTCTCTTCCTCTCCTCAGTCTCTGTTTCAGATTGTGTGCTGTAGCTCAGTGAAACATGTAATTTATGCTGACTACACAAATATGGGCCGAGTCAGATCTTATTTGAGTTTGGTTATAAGAAAGTCAAATGCACAAATATTGCACAACCTGTATTCAAGCTAAGACTGTCCTAAAGTTAGAAACAAAACTTGCTAATCATTATTTTAATTTGGAGGTTTTGTTTCCAAAGTTCATACTTTCCTCGATGGCACATCACATATAGCCTAAGGAGAGGTACTGTATGTTGAAACTTTTGTTATGTTACCTTAACAATAGCCTATCCGTTACAAGAATAACTAACAATTACACGGACATCTATCATACACACTGAGTACTTGCATAATACACTACCAGCCCAGCAATTACATGTATATTACATCCTATCATATTAAAATAAACTCAATACAGCAGAAACTCGCATTAGTGGCTGTAGCCTTGTGTGTGTGTTGTATTGCTTTAGGTTGTAATAATACATACACCTATAAGTACCTCGACATAACTCAAGAATTTATAAGATTGTCACGTCGTTTAAACTGTATAGGTTTTACATTTATTTCTCAAGAAAATAAACTAATGCAACTCACTACAGTCCTGTAAAGTGTGCTGCCGGGCCGAAACGGTGCGCGTATTTGCCCCCGTTTTTGCAGCAGGGTCATAAGGCCCCAGAACAGAACATCAAGACAAGAAACAGAACGCCTTTTTTACTCTAAATAGCCACCGTAAATCTTGTCAACACTGTGTGGGGTGTTTTGTGTAATAGCTTGTGTTTTAGATATTATACCTCCACCTTTTAAAATTACAAATGATTTGAACCATTATGCCTTAACACGAATTATGTCTAAGCACGACCAGGGAAGGCACCATGCCATCTTATTTTGCAATTATAGCCAAACTTTTATTTTGCATTGTGTCCCCCATTCTAAAGCATGCCGGACCCTAATAGGCCTCTACGGAGTGCTAATAAACCAGTCAGATTTAAATCAAATAGAATGGCAATTTATTAGACAAACAATGCAATGCCTTCAGAATACTTTCAACAAATATAGGAAAAATAATAATAGTAGAATGCGTAGGTATACAAGTTCCCCTCCTTTTTCATAAAATAACAATATGTAGGACAATTTAAGGCAGCTGAATTTGGAAACACTTTTTTGGTGTTTGGTCCACAACGTCCAACTATACTCCCTTACTTTCTAATAATAAATTACTATATGCAATTTACAGTGAATAACACGTGTATAAAATGTTGGATGTTAAAGCAACACCGTTTTTAAAGTTCCCAAAGTGAGAGATAAAAACTTACGTGTTATTGTGTGTTGTAACACGCGCTCTCTGTCTGTCATACACACCAGAACAAATCTCACCTCTCTCAATCTGTTTAGTCCATTTAGGGATGAATAAAGGACCGGAATGAGGGAGGTTAAAGAACAAAAAGAAGGAAATATATATATTAAAGTTATTCATTTAAAAAACCATTATTTTTTACTTATTTTTGTATTCAGAATTTGCCGCAGTCGTAAACGAAAGCTCCGGAGGTACGGTAGATGGATTGACCGGAGGGGAAGGCCATCTGACAGCTATTATTTCCGTTAACCGGAGAGCTATTCAAACCGATCCGTTGAGACTCGAACATCTCTCGCATCGAGTGGAAGTTCTGTTGCTGTGCCGGGTAGCTTGTGCCCAGGTGTCCCAGGTCTCCATACCAGGACGCGAGTCGGCCCTGGTGCGCATGGTGACCACCGTCCTGTCCCGCGCTCAGGTTTCCATGCCCGAGTGGAGATGTGGTCGTCGTGGTGATGGAGTAATCGGGCAGAGTCTCGTCCACGGTGGTGGAGGGCGTGAGGTGGCCTCCTCGGTCCCCGGCGTACAAGCTCATGGCTTGCATGTTGCAATGGTACGTCGCGTTAGAGTTTGTGGAGATTGAGTTCTGGTTGCAGTTTGGTGAGTTGTAAGCAGACGTCTGGTTGGGGGAATAGTTAAGCGATAGAGAGGGGGTTATACCTGTTCTAGAAGATGCGATGAGAGGGGACGTGAGCTCCGTGGTGCCTTGAGGCGATCCCCGGAGTGAGGTCATGATGTTGTCCACACTGAAACCCTGCGCCGCGGCCTGGGCGTGGTGGTGATGCTCGGGACCCTCCATGGAGAGGGACCGGGCGGATGGCACACTGTGAGGACTGCCGGTGGACATACTGCTGCTGCTGCCAGGACTCTCTATCTTGGGAACAGGCAGGCTGGGGGACTCGGCCTGTGGTGGAGTAGAGGTCCCGTTCTCCGTCTTTATGTCCTGGATGCGCATGGGCTGTGAGCCCTGCACGGGCTGCTCGTTCTCTAGATCCGGGGCTCCTCTCCCTGACAGGTCCCTGCCTTGCCTGTCATCCTTGTCCTTTTGAACATTACTCTTCTTGAACCGTCTGCGACGCCTCAGGAAGCTGCCGTTCTCGAACATGTTATAGGAGTCCGGGTCCAGAGTCCAATAGCTGCCTTTACCGGGCTTCTTATCGTCCCGGGCCACTTTGACAAAGCACTCGTTGAGGGACAGGTTGTGGCGGATGCTGTTCTGCCAGCCCTGCTTGTTGTCTCGGTAGAACGGGAACCTCTCCATGATAAACTGATAAATCCCGTTCAGGGTCACCTTCTTGTCGGGTGAGTTCTGTATCGCCATGGTGATAAGGGCGATGTAGCTGTACGGAGGTTTGACCAGGTCCTTGGGCTGGTGCTGTGGGGTGTACGGTCCGTACGCACGCGCCATGCTGGCCTGGTACTGGTCTTGTGCTGCGTGAGAGTACATACTCATGGGAGAAGTCATCCCGGTGTACCCTCCACCGGCCGCTGCTCGGTAGTAGCTCTGGTCACTGCTAATGTAAGGCACGACGCCCAGAGAATTGGGGCTGGAGACAGAGTAGCGCGCCTGCATTATCTCCTCCTCGCCTTCTTCCCGTAAAGTTTGAGAGAATAAAAATCTTTCCCAAAAGCTTCAGCAGCACGGAGATGGGTAGCTCCAATTTCCTCCTCAGCCTCCTTTCCTATTTTCTGTGTGTTACAAAGGGAGCTTGGGGAAGTATGTTTAGTCTAAGCCACGGCATGCCAGGGTGACTGGAGTGAAGGCTGCGCACAGTCTACTGAGTCGAACATTGGGAAAACTACGGCTCAAGCACCCGTCACTACAGAGACACTTTTTTTACTCTGTTCACATTTTGCCCTGTGGCTGCTCCTCCCCGAATGCGTTCCAATATCTAATAGGATGAGAGCTCGAGCCGAGCGTGCACGAAAGAAAGCAAAGTTGCAGCAGTCAGAACGCCTTCCACACACACACACACACACACACACTTAAATAAGGAGAAGTATGAGGAGCTTCCTGCTCCCATAAGATGATTTGAGGGACTGTATGACTAATATTGCCCAATGTATGCCAATGGTTTCTGCTATATCAAACCATTAAAATAAAATGTATGGCTTAATATTAGCCGTTTTTATAAAAAATAAAACGTTCAGATACCCTATCATATGTGTTAAAATGTGTAACCTATTGTGAAACATTAAATCGTGAAGGACTATTATGTAAAATTAGAAGAAGTCTTCAATAGCATCACCTAATTTGAAATTAATTACTTCTTTATAAATATGCTAATTATTGTGCATTATTTTAATTAGCCTACCTTGTTTGTTTAAATTGAATATTAAACTGGATAAAGGTTTATTTTAATCAGTTTTTGTCTTTATCATTATGGATGAAGTTGCCTACACACAAAACTGAGAGGTAGGCTACAATAATGTTACTTTGATTTAGCAATCTCATGGGTTAAAAATGGGTTTATAAAACATGACACAATCAACAACAACAATGCTAAATCATCTACACGTAATTTGAATTAAATGTATTCAAAGCACAAAATCAAATGTTGGCTAAAAGAATGGGTCCTACATGTGTTCGGTGCCCGTAATCTTTTCTGACTGGCATGACGCAACAGATGGAGAGGTGTCAGAGATTCCACATTATGTAAATGACTAGCTATAATCTGGAGGAGAGATTGCTATTTTATTACCTTGTTACTGTCACAGGCCTTCATGATCAAGATTGAATATAGACCTATATTATTTCTAGCCAAATGAAGAATACAGTCTGGTCTCACTATCGGCCTACCACAAATTAGCCTACCGTCATCAAAAGGCACACTCGTTTTTATCGACATCAACATGCGTTGATATCAGTGATCCCCTCTGCTGTTTGGGTCCGTGACGCTGAATTCATCAACATAAGCTGCGGTTTAAACTTTAAATAAACACCCAGCGCGAGATGAAAGCACATGCTCCCTCCCGGCCCGGGCAGTGCGAGAGGGCGGAATGCGCGAGCTAATTAAAGGTTCAATTAAGATCATTTGGCCGGGGAAGAACAAGAAACGGCCAGGGTGAGAAAGGTTGACGTGGTGTGAGAGGGAATGCGATTTTAGTTGGAACAAACGGAGCGCACGGAGACCTTGCATGTGTCAGTCTCAGTCAAAATGTGCTAACAATGCCATCAACATTCCTCTATATTTTGCTCATAGGGCATCACGTACTTTGTCAGGCAGAATGTGAAGCTAATGTTAAAATCAAGTCAGGTTTCATCCCTGTATTAGGCATTAGGCTGGGATTGTTCAAATATTTTTTTGGCAAGTAATACTTGTTGTTGGCCTATGTGAATTTTGATATAACATATCTGACCGAATTCAGATATGTTAGGCTATTTCCCAGGCTATTTCTCATCCAACACTCATCATACGCTATGGTGTTTGAATATATCATTGCAATTGTGCATGCATTTCAGACAGTCTCAGATATTTTATTAGTATGCCTATTAGTATTATTAGTTGGTAAGCTATCAGTAGCCAAATAGTAGCAAATACTATCTATAATCGACTATCTAAATAACTGCCACAGCAGTATTATTGTGTGGGAACTAAGGGGTGTGAAGTAGAAGCGAGATACCCCGGACAGTAAACACTGGCATGTAATAAAAACAATTAAAAGAAAACTGTTGAAAGAGAGAGATTTGCACATCGCTACAACACTGTATATAGATATAATATGACATTTGAAATGTCTTTATACTTATGGAACTTGTGTGTGTAATATTTTTTATTTCAATGTTGTTTATCCATTTCACTTGCTTGGGCAATGTAAACATATGTTTCCCATGCCAATGAAGCCCATTGAATTGAATTGAGAGAGAGAGAGCGAGCGAGATGGGGGGGTTCCTGTAGACCTCCAGCCAGGGGGTCTCATCGTCCGAACCCTCTTCCGGGTTTGGTGCTCACAGACCCTGGAATGAACTCTCCTCTCTACCCGCCGGGTGTTAACCTAATTCACTGACTTGTAACCGGACTGCCGCGCCTGGTCAAACACACTGCCAGTTTTCTAGCAAAATACATTGATATTAGGTAAAATATTATACATGTTATACAATACATTACTTACTGAATTGTATAAACTTAGTAACCGTTTTTTAAATCGTAAATTGCTAAATTATCAATTCATATTGTGTTGGATTTTTTAAAATAAATTGATAGGCTCCAGTAGTCCTACAGCCCCTTTTCCTACAAAACGTGGGTACAATTAAATCCGTATCAGTTTAGAAAAACAGTGATATTGTGTCCATTTGTTTTTATTGTTAATATGTTGTTATTAATAACAATATTTGGAGGGCTATACAATTATTGACATGGCCTATATTTTGCACATAAAATGTGTATGGTGCTGTGATTATTAGATTCAATAACGATAGCATATATATATATATATATATATATATATATATATATATATATGTATAATCAAATTGACCTGTTTGTTCTGTTAAATTCCCTTAAACAATTTTGCACGATACTATCAATAATATAGGGTAATTTGAATAACATTCATTTTACAATTTAGAAGATGGGTGTACATTTAAATATTTCGATGACATTGACAGATTTTTGGAGCCTAAAAATCGAAGGAATTTGCAACTGACTACTGCTCGTGTCACGGGATAATTGTTTTTCCTTCTCACATTTTAGAACTAAAACGGTGGTGTTCCCAGAACTAAATCATAAAAGTTCAAATAAATAGACGTGTTGTGTTGGTCTAGATTAGCCAAAGAGGGTGAATAGTGAGACACAGAAATATGCTAAATATACCAACGCTACGCAGTGTATTGACCGATTCTTTCATAAGTACTGAGGGAGTCCTGAAGACCAGAATTTCGATGACAAGGAAACCGTTCAACACTAGCCGCTAGCTCAGCCACCTGCTATGAGGACCAGCGGTTCGTTGGCACGTAATGCCCCCTGCCGACCATAAATGCCATTGTCCTGCATGTCCGTGATGGAGTAACCTCGTCCTAATTGTAACCTAATTGCGCATAGGCAGAAGTGTCTGGTGAACGGGATTAGTGATTGAGCTATGATGACCATGAATTAGGCTACTACTCACACTTCCACTAAGTGATCCAATAAAAAATTATAGCAAAGCCTAAAAATAAGTGATTTTCGGAAGCTCATTCTTGTCTGAAAATTGTTGGTCCATGGGACTTGAGTTCTCCCTCCCTCCTCAATAAAATGATGGAAGCAAGTTCCAAAAATCCCCAAAGTTAGGCCTACAGCAGGGTTTCCCAAACTCGGTCCTCTGGACCCCAAGGGGAGGAAGTTTGTTTTTTAGCCTAACACTACACAGTTGATTAAAATAATCAACTAATAATCATGCTTTGTTAATTTGATCCAGCTGTGTAGTGTTAGGGCAACAACCAAAACGTGCACCTCTTGGGGTCCCGAGGAACGAGTTTGGGAAACGCTGGCCTACAGTGTCAAAGAACGTCATGTCAGGGGCTGTAAACCTAAGCCTATTTCTAAGGTGTCAGCTCTCTCTAAAATCACCACATTGCCTATAATAACAATGAATGTATTAAAGATAACACCCAACACTCAATGTAATGGCCATAAGGCATGGGATCAGTCAAGAGAAGTAGGCTGGATGCACAACATGGGTGACCAGGAGCAATTTACAACCACAGGAAGCAACTATTCAAGAGGGCTGCAACAAAAGGCACATAATGGAGGGCCATGGCTGTGTGCTTGTCTAGTTCTAAACTAACGTTATACATGGGTGATACATCACGGAGGGCCATGGGTGTGTGCTTGTCTAGTTCTAAACTAACATTATACATGGGTGGTACATAATGGAGGGCCATGGCTGTGTGCTTGTCTAGTTCTAACCTAACGTTATACATGGGTGATACATCACGGAGGGCCATGGGTGTGTGCTTGTCTAGTTCTAAACTAACATTATACATGGGTGATACATCACGGAGGGCCATGGGTGTGTGCTTGTCTAGTTCTAAACTAACATTATACATGGGTGATACATCACGGAGGGCCATGGGTGTGTGCTTGTCTAGTTCTAAACTAACATTATACATGGGTGATACATCACGGAGGGCCATGGGTGTGTGCTTGTCTAGTTCTAAACTAACATTATACATGGGTGGTACATAATGGAGGGCCATGGCTGTGTGCTTGTCTAGTTCTAAACTAACATTATACATGGGTGATACATCACGGAGGGCCATGGGTGTGTGCTTGTCTAGTTCTAAACTAACATTATACATGGGTGATACATCACGGAGGGCCATGGGTGTGTGCTTGTCTAGTTCTAAACTAACATTATACATGGGTGATACATCACGGAGGGCCATGGCTGTGTGCTTGTCTAGTTCTAAACTAACGTTATACATGGGTGATACATCATGGAGGGCCATGGGTGTGTGCTTGTCTAGTTCTAAACTAACGTTATACATGGGTGATACATCATGGAGGGCCATGGGTGTGTGCTTGTCTAGTTCTAAACTAACGTTATACATGGGTGGTAAATAATGGAGGGCCATGGGTGTGTGCTTGTCTAGTTCTAAACTAACGTTATACATGGGTGGTAAATAATGGAGGGCCATGGGTGTGTGCTTGTCTAGTTCTAAACTAACGTTATACATGGGTGGTACATAATGGAGGGCCATGGCTGTGTGCTTGTCTAGTTCTAAACTAACGTTATACATGGGTGGTACATAATGGAGGGCCATGGGTGTGTGCTTGTCTAGTTCTAAACTAACATTATACATGGGTGGTACATAATGGAGGGCCATGGCTGTGTGCTTGTCTAGTTCTAAACTAACATTATACATGGGTGGTACATAATGGAGGGCCATGGCTGTGTGCTTGTCTAGTTCTAAACTAACGTTATACATTTTTTAAGGACAAAAGGTACATAATAGTGACAGAATGATAGTATGGGTATTGATGAAGGTCAAGGTGATGATGACAGCTGCTTAGGCTTTAATGTTACAACATACTCCACTACTCTAAGTTGGCCTTGGTCATGAACTATATGAACCCCCCTATCCCCCATCCAGTGGTGTACTAGATCGGAAAACAGCTAACATCCTACAATTCTATACATTGTGTCATGGGGCAAAGAGAAAGAAATTGCGGTTTTATAGTGTAATCTTATGCTACTCTACACATTTTGCCATGAGGCTGAGAGAAAATGTTACTGTTTTAATGCTAATTTCCTGCAATTCTACACATTGCCAATGGGGCGGAGAGGAAAATGGGCAGTTTTATAGCTGATTTCCTGTAATTCTAAACAGTTTTGGCTGATGACGTTTTCATATTCTATTTGGGAAGTGGTTATGTTATAAACCCTTGAAGTTACAGAATGGAGTGAAAATGGCAGCCATATTGGTCAAGGAGAAATCCAAACCAGTCTAATTTGAATAATTAGCAGTAGAGGCATAATCCTGGTTTTACTTATGCAGGAAAATAAAACAAAGGCTTGTGATATATCAGAAAAGGTGTAATATAATTGTCAGCCTAAAATATTGCCTTCAGAAAGTATTCACACTTCTTGACTTTTTCCACATTTTGTGTTGTTACAACCTGGATTTAAAATTGATTAAATTCAGATTTTTTTGGTTTACACACAATACCCCTTAAGTGCAATTCTGTTTTTCGAAATGGTAACAAATTACTACAAAATTAAAAAATTAAATGTCTTGAGTCAATAAGTATTCAACCCTTTGTTATGGCCTAAATAAGTTGAGGAGTAAAAATGTGCTTAACAAGTCACAGAATTAGACTCTGCGTGCAATAACAGTGTTCAATAATAGTGTTCAATAATAGTGTTCAATAATAGTGTTTAACATGATTTTTGAATGACTACCTCATCTCTGTACCTCACAGATAAAATTATCTTTAAGGTCCCTCAGTTGAGCAATGAATTTCAAACACAGATTCAACCACAAAGACTAGGGAGGTTTTCCAATGCCTCGCAAAGAAGGGCACCTATTGGTAGATGGGAAAAATAAAAAAAAACAGATATTGAATATCCATTTGAGCATGGTAAAGTTATTAATTACCCTTTGGATGGTGTATCAATACACCCAGTCACAACAAAGATACAGGTGTCCTTCCAAACTCAGTTGCCGTAGAAAAAGGAAAACGCTCAGGGATTTCACTATGATGCCAATGGTGACTTTTAAACAGTACAGAGTTTAATGACTGTTATAGCAGAAAACTGAGGATGGTGCAACAACATTGTAGTTACTCCACAACACTAACCTAAATGACAGAGTGAAAAGAAGGAAGCCTGAACAGAATACAAATATTCCAAAACATGCATCCTCTTTGCAACAAGGCACTAAAGTAATACTGCAAAAATGTTGCAAAATAATTAACTTTTTGTCCTGAAAACAAAGTGTTATGTTTGGGGCAAATCCAATACAACACATTACTGAGTACCACTCTCCATATTTTCAAGTGTAGTGGTGGCTACATCATGTTATGTGTATGTTCGTAATCGTTAAGGACTGGGGAGTTTTTCAGCATAAAAAATAAACGTAATGGAGCTAAGCACAGGCAAAATCCTAGAGGAAAACCTGGGTCAGGTAGCCTAGCGGTTAAAGTGTTGGGCCAGTAACTGAAAGGTTGCTGGTTCAAATACCCAAGCTGACAAGGTAAAAAAAAAAAAAAACTTCTTAACTGAAAAAGTCAGCTGTCCACCAGACACTGGGAGATTAATTCACCTTTCAGCAGGACAACAACCTAAAACACCAAGGCCAAATATACACTGGAGTTGCTTACCAAGAAGACCGAGTTACAGTTTTGACTTAAATCTACTTCAAAATCTATGGCTAGACCTGAAAATAGTTGTCTATTAACGATCACAACCAATTTGACAGAGCTTGAAGTATTTTGAAAATAATAATGGGAAAATGTTGCACAATTCATGTGTGGAAAGCACTTAGAGACTTACCCAGAAAAACTCACAGCTGTAATTCCTACCAAATATGCTTCTACAAAGTATTGCCTCAGGAGTGTGAATACTTATGCAAATGAGATATTTCTCAATTTCATTTTCAATAAATTAGGAAAAATTATACAAGTTTTTATTATAGGGTATTCCGCATAGATTGGTGAGAAAACAAATCTATTTAATCCATTTTAATTTCAGGCAGTAACACAGCAAAATGTGGAATAAGTCAAGGGGTATGAATACATTCTGAAGGCAAAGTAATCTTAAATACAGTTTATATGGGTTTTATACACATTGTATGTGTACATAGCCTGTAAAATATATGTAAACAGAACATAAATGTCTACATTTGTTGTTGTTTTCTTTGAAAGCTGAGAGTGCTATTATGATACAATATCAGTACTTGTTGCAGTTACAACATATCTAGTCCTATCATCAACTGATTTAAATGGAATGTTGGCATATTGGCAGTTAATTTGTCAAATGTATTTAATCATCCTCTAAAATTGGCTGGCTAGCTAACAAACATACATACATGTATACCGTGCAGATACATTCTTCAAATTCATTATTTTACACAATATCTTATAACAGCACTGGCAAACCATGGTTGACCAACTCCCTGACCAAAATGGCTGACCTTCATCCCATCATAAGAAGTTTCAAGTCCTTTCTAGTATTCTAATTCTATCGGGTGACCTCCAGTTAAGTATCTCACTGAGGACTTGATGACTGAGAACACTGCAACTTGTATGGTGTGACTGCCCCCATGTGTTTAAATTCCTGTGTTGCATTCTATGAAAACTTCCCAGGTAACGCTGTACAATCCCTCTCAGCATTTTGGCACCCTCTAATGTGACACACATACACACCACCCTGAGAATGACCCACCATGGTCGTCTCCTGTACCTTCCATGCTGTATATCACTCCTCTCTCCCCCTCACTCCTCCCTCCCCCTCACCCCTCCCTCCCTCCTCACTCACCTCCCCTTCCTCCCATCTACCCCTCACTCACTAACATGGCACCACATCCTTACAACACACACAAAAAAGTATTTGGTTGATTATTCTGCTCCATTTGGAGAGAGAGAGAGAGAGAGAGAGAGAGAGAGAGAGAGAAAGAGAGAGAGAGAGAGAGAGAGAGAGAGAGAGAGAGAGATACTGGTAACCCATCGCTAGGCAGGGGTTAGACTGCTTTATGTAAATGAAGCCTGAGTGTCGGACCAAAATAAGAAAAAAAATAAGGAAGAGGGTATCACATAAGGAAGAGAGTGAACATCATGTGGTTTTGGCTTTTGACATGACACAAACTGACAAAGCATTACAGTACCATCTAAATGTATGGCCACTTTGATGCACATGCATGCAAAATATTCAGCCACCAGGCAGTCTTCTTGTAGAAAAATTTGGCATTAGACCTTTTAAGTAGATATAGCCCAAAAAACATCTTCATAATTCCATTGAGAAATTCACATTAATATTTTCTCACAATATTGTATCAATTTGATTACTTTTATAAATTCAAACAAACTCCAGTGCGTCGGCATGGATTGTGCATTTGATTGTGGGCAATTCCACTTCACTCAGTCATCAACTATGTTTATATTAAATAAGTTAATTAAACACAGCAGGATTCCTAAATATTCAGAACATCCATATATGCAAACCGATACACAAAACCAAAGAGCATATTGGAATTGATTTTCAAATAAATAACTGCCAATCACCCGTGTGTGAAAAATGAATCCAGTGCAGTCTTCCAGCTGGTATTGGATTAGAGCGAGAGAGAGAGAGATTCTCCAGTTGTAGGATACAGAATCTGCGATCCGTCAGAGAGGACTGCTAGTTGTTTTCCGGTCATGGCTAGAAAGGATACATCTTTTCCAAAAAAGTGATATTTTTTTTGTATTTTAGCTAACCCTAACACTTTTCCTAACCTTAACCTAATTCTCCTAACCTGCTAAGTTAATTCTCCTGACCTGCTAAGTTAATTCTCCTAACCTGCTGCGTAAGTTCTCCTAACCTGCTGTGTAAGTTCTCCTAACCTGCTGCGTAAGTTCTCCTAACCTGCTGTGTAAGTTCTCCTAACCTGCTGCATAAGTTCTCCTAACCTGGTGAACCCGAACGAATAGGAGAGACATGAAAATAGCTGCGCAGCGACGCTCCCCATCCAACCTGACAGAGTTAGTGAGTGGCCAAAATGATAATAATATGATAAGTTAGTGAGTGGCCAGAATGATAATAATATGATAAGTTAGTGAGTGGCCAGAATGATCATAATATTACAAGTTAGTGAGTGGCCAGAATGATAATAATATGATAAGTTAGTGAGTGGCCAGAATGATAATAATATGATAAGTTAGTGAGTGGCCAGAATGATAATAATATGATAAGTTAGTGAGTGGCCAGAATGATAATAATATGATAAGTTAGTGAGTGGCCAGAATGATAATAATATGATAAGTTAGTGAGTGGCCAGAATGATAATAATATGATAAGTTAGTGAGTGGCCAGAATGATCATAATATGATAAGTTAGTGAGTGGCCAGAATGATAATAATATGATAAGTTAGTGAATGGCCAGAATGATCATAATATGATAAGTTAGTGAGTGGCCAGAATGATAATAATATGATAAGTTAGTGAATGGCCAGAATGATCATAATATGATAAGTTAGTGAGTGGCCAGAATTATAATAATATGATTAGTTAGTGAGTGGCCAGAATGATAATAATATAATAATATGCTAACACAGGGAATGGCCGTGGAGCTGAGTGGTTCTTCCCTGTTGTGGTTTGGCTAATAGAAGCCCTCTGAGATCTTAAGGCATGCAGGCTAGTCTAAAAGAAGACTGATGATATATGAAGCAGTGTGACTGAACTGAGATAAGAGGGCGATTGGCCAGACTGGCCAATGTTCACCTGAACCCTAACCCTAGCTTCATGGCCACATCCTGTACACACTGGACTCTATCCATGGCCACATCCTGGTTCAACCCTAACCCTAGCCTTAAACCACAACTCTAACCTAAATGTATGTACATTTATGTCCTTAAGCTATTCTTGTTTATTACTGTTCTGTATTATGTTTTATGTTGTGTGGACCCCAGAAATAAAATACCAAATACCAATAACCCTATCTTCATGTCCACATCATTAAGTTTGCTGACGACACAACAGTGGTAGGACTGATCACCGACGACGATGAGACAGCCTACAGGGAGGAGGTCAGAGACCTGGCATAGTGTTGCCAGGACAACAACCTCTCCCTCAACGTCCGATCGTGGACTACAGAAAACGGAGGAGCGAGCACGCCCCCATCTACATCGATGTGGCTGTAGTGGAGCGGGTTGAGAGCGTCAAGGTCCTTGGTGTCCACATCACTAAGGAATTAACATGGTCCACTCACGCACACACACACACACACACACACACACACACACACACACACACACACACACACACACACACACACACACACACACACACACACACACAGTTGTGAAGAGGGCATGGCCTCTTGCCCCTCAGGAGGCTGGTAAGATTTGGCATGGGCCCTCAGATCCTCAAAACGTTCTACAGCTGCACCATTGCAAAGTGTTACAGAGGATGTTGACTACGGCCCAGTACATCACTGGGAGCGATCTCCCTGTCATCCAGGAAGTCTATACCTGTCGGTGTCAGAGGAAGGCCCAAAATATTTTTACAGACTACAGCCACCCAAGACATAGACTGTTCTATCTGCTACCGCACGGAAAGCTGTACCGGTGCTCCAAGTCTGGAACCAACAGGACCCTGAACAGCTTCTACCCCCAAGCCATAAGACTTCTAAACAAGACGGCTAAATAGCTAATCACGTGGCTACCTGGACTACCTGCGTTGACCCTTTTTTGCACTAACTCTCTTACACTGTCTCTAATGCAAACACACTGGACTCTACCCACACACTCACACATACTTACAACACACACACACACACACACACACTCACACATACTTACAACACGCACACACACACACACACACCCACACATACTTACAACACACACACACACTCACACATACTTACAACACACACACACACACACACACACTCACACATACTTACAACACACACACACACACACACACACACACACAGACACTTACACATACTTACAACACACACACACACACACACACACACACACACTCACACATACTTACAACACACACACACACACACACACACACACACACACAGACACTTACACATACTTACAACACACACACACACACACACACACACACACACACACACACACACACACACACACACACACACACACACACACACACACACACACACACACACACACACACACACACACACACACACACACACACACACATACTTACAACACATACACACACACACACACACACACTACATGCGCACACACACGTTACATGCGCACACATGCATACTGACGCCATAAACACACTCACACACACACACTTTCACAATCACTGCATACACTGCTATTACTGCACCACATACGCTGCTGCTACAGCTAAATCTATTATGTATTATGTTGCCTAGTCACTTAATCCCTATCTATAGTTACAGTATATTCAGAAAGTATTCAGACCCCTTGACTTTTTCCACATTTTGTTACATTACAGCCTTATTCTAAAATGGATTAAATAAAAAATGTTCCTCATCAATCTACACACAATACCCCATAATGACAAAACGAAAACAGGTTTTTAGACATTTTTGCAAATGTATTACAAATAAAAAACACAAATACCTTATTTAGATAAGTATTCAGACCCTTTGCAATGAGACTCGAAATTGAGCTCAGGTGCATCCTGTTTCCATTGATCATCTTTGAGATGATCAAATTGATTGTGGTCCACCTGTGGTAAATTGAATTGATTGGACATGATTTGCAAAGGCACACACCTGTCTATATAAGGTCCCACAGTTGACAGTGCATGTCAGAGCAAAAAATCATTCTTAAATGGTAGAAGTTTGCAACCACCAAGACTCTTCCTAGAGCTGGCAGCTGGGAACTCTTTGGCCTGAATGCCAAGCATCACATCTGGAGGAAACCTGGCACCATCCCTACGGTGAAGCACGGTGGTGGCAGCGTCATGCTGTGGGGATGTTTTTCAGCGGCAGGGACTGGGAGACTGGTCAGGGTTGAGGGAAAGTCGAACGGAGCAAAGTACAGAGAGATCCTTGATGAAAACCTGCTCCAGAGTGCTCAGGACCTCAGAATGGGGTGAAGGTTCACCTTCCAAGAGGAAAATGACCCTAAGCACACAGCCAAGACAACGCAGGAGTGGCTTCCGGACAAGTCTCTGAATGTCCTTGAGTGGCCCAGCCAGAGCCTGGACTTGAACCCGATCGAATAGGAGAGACATGAAAATAGCTGTGCAGTGACGCTCCCCATCCAACCTGACAGAGCTTAAGAGGATCTGCAGAGAATAATGGGATAAACTCCCCAAATATAGGTGTGCCAAGCTTGTAGCGTCATACACAGGAAAGTACTGAGTAAAGGGTCTGCATACTTACAGGTATGTAAATGGTTTATTTCAGTTTTGTATTTTTAATAAATGTGCAAAAAAATTATGATCTGTTTTTGCTTTGTCATTATGGGGTATTGTATGTAGATTGAAGAGGGGATACAATAGTTTAATTGATTTCAGAATAAGGCTTAATAACATTTGGAAATAGTCAAGGTGTCTGAATACTTTCCAAATGCACTGTACGCTGTTGCTACTGTTTACTATCTGTCACTTTATTCCTTCTTATATTTACTTATCTAGCTCAATTACCTCGTTCCCCTGCACATCGACTCAGTACTGTACAGTATACATACAGTACTTGTATATAGACAAGTCATCATTACTCATTGTGTATCTATTATTACTTTAATTATTATTTGTTTTACTTTTCTGTTATTTCTCTATTTTCTTTCTCACTGCATTGTTGGGAAGGGCCTATAAGTAAGCATTTTACTGTTAGTCTACACCCGTTGTTTATGACGCTAGTAATGAATAACATTTTATTTTATTTGATCTCAGGCTTGTATGATGGCCTTAAACTGGCAGCATACTTATCGCCACTAGATGGAGCCATAGTCAATTTATTTCAGTCCTCCATCCAAACAGTAGGCTTACATGTCAATCAGAGGAGGAACAAGGTACACTAATTAACCAAACCCATCATAATATATCCAACCAAAGGAGGTATCTTTGTGCAGCTTATGTATTAACAGTGATGAGGTGTGTGTGTGTGTGTGTGTGTGTGTGTGTGTGTGTGTGTGTGTGTGTGTGTGTGTGTGTGTGTGTGTGTGTGTGTGTGTGTGTGTGTGTGTGTGTGTGTGTGTGTGTGTGTGTGTGTGTGTGTGTGTGTGTGTGGTGTGTGTTGTGTGTGTTGTGTGTATATATACAGTACCAGTCAAAAGTTTGGACACCTACTCATTCAAGGGTTTTTCTTTTAATTGTACTATTTTCTACATTGTAGAATAATATTGAAGACATCAAAACTATGAAATAACACATATGGAAACATGTAGTAACCAAAAAAGTATTAAACAAATCAAAATATATTTTATATTTGAGATTCTTCAAAGTAGCTAGCCTTTGCCTTGATGACAGCTTTGCACACTCTTGGCATTCTCTCAACCAGCTTCATGATTAATGCTTTCCCAACAGCCTTGAAGGAGTTCCCACATATGCTGAACACTTGTTGGCTGCTTTTCCTTCACTCTGCGGTCCAACTCATCCCAAAACCATCTCAATTGGGTTGAGATTGGGTGATTGTGGAGGCCAGCACTCCATCACTCTCCTTCTTGGTCAAATAGCCCTTACACAGCCTGGAGGTGTGATGGGTCATTGTCCTGTTGAAAAACAAATGATAGTCCCAGAATCGCTGCAGAATGCTGTGGTAGCCATGCTGCAGCGAAATCTAAAAAAATCACAAGCAAAGCAGGCCCACACCATCACACCTCCTCCTCCATGCTTCATGGTGGGAACCACACATGCAGATATCTACTCTGCGTCTCACAAAGACACAGTGGTTGGAACCAAAAATCTCAAATTTGGACCAAAGGACAGATGTCCACCAGTCTACTGTCTGTTGCTCATGTTTCTTGGCCCAAGCAAGTCTCTTCTTATTATTGGTGTCCTTTAGTAGTGGTTTCTTTGCAGAAATTCGACCATGAAGGCCTGATTCACACAGTCTCCTCTGAACAGTTGATGTTGAGATGTGTCTTTTATTTTAACTCTGTGAAGCATTTATTTGGGCTGCAATCTGAGATGCAGTTAACTATAATGAATTTATCCTCTGCAGCAGAGGTAACTCTGGGTCTTCCTTTCCTGTGGCGGTCCTCATGAGAGCCAGTTTCATCATAGCACTTGATGGTTTTTGCAACTGCACTTGAAGAAACTTTCAAATTTCTGGAAGGTTTCCGTATTGATCAACCTTCATGTCTTAAAGTAATGATGGACTGTCTTTTCTCTTTGCTTATTTGAGCTGTTCTTGCCATAATATGGACTTGGTCATTTACCAAATAGGGCTATCTTCTGTATAACACCCCTACCTTGTCACAACACAACTGATTGGCTCAAACGCATTGAGAAGGAAAGGAATTCCACACCTGTTAATTGAAATGCATTCCAGGTGACTACCTCATGAAGCTGGTTGAGAGAATGCCAAAAATGTGCAAAGGGCGGCTACTTTGAAGAATCTCAAATGTAAAATAAATGTTGAGTTGTTTTTTGGTTACTACATGATTCCATATGTGTTATTTCATAGTTTTGATGTCTTCACTATTATTCTACAAGTTAGAAAATAATAAAAATAAAGAAAAACCCTTGAATGAGTAGGTGTCCAAACTTTTGACTGGTAGTGTGTGTGTGTGTGTGTGTGTGTGTGTGTGTGTGTGTGTGTGTGTGTGCGTGTGCGTGTGCGTGTGTGTTTCTCTTTGCAGTTTTATTCAACATTAAATGTAACTATCACAGAGACCACACATACCAGAGAGAGAGAAAGACTGAGACAGAATGAGCATCCCAAATCTGCTCCTATTGTTAAGATGCTGATATATGTGTACACAAACAGAAAACTCAAATAATTTCTCCACTTAAAGCTGCAATTTGTAACTTTTTTTGAAGACCCCCCCTCCCTCTTTCTCTCTCTGTCTCGCTCTACTCTGTTTTTCTCCAACAACCCAGCTTCTTTCTCTATAAGTGTGTTCTGTTTACTGTAATTCTAAAAATACTATGCGGTCACATCTCCATAAATGTGTACCTCTGCAGTTTGTTTATGAGTTCTTCAAAAGTTGGCAATCTTGAAAAATCCGCTATGTGGCAGGGGGGTAGAGGTCTGGTGACGCGGAAGACGTTTGCTGTGGAACCAGGCAGGCTGGCTCAGGCTGTAGATGGCGCAATGAGACAACACTAAACATGGAAATACTCAAGTCTCCAACATAATCAGTAGAGTAGGGAAATAATCTAAAATGTTTTAGGCCTACTTAAATGGAAATGAACAAGGCCTACTGTACTTATACATTCATCAAGTATTCGAAAAAGTTAATTAGATTGTATTAAACTTCAGCTGCCTTTGCTCTCACGGAGTCTATGGGTAAATATTGATATTGCCGCTCACTGTCTGCGATAAAGACATGCAGCGAGCCGTCGCCCTATATAATGTCCCCCCATTAATACTATGCCATAAGATAAAATCCTTAGATAATTTTCCCCGTGGCTCAAAATATATAATGTTCCTCTTCAAAAGAGTGATTCATTTTCCTCAACATTTTTGTGCACTAATAAAATCGGATTGTTTTAAAACTTACCTAGAATCCACGCCTTTGATTTACCTTTGATTTACCTTCTTAAGCACGGTTTTTACGTTACGAAGTGTCATCATACAAAACAAATACGTTGAATTTAGTGATTAAAAGTACCCCTGTGAATGCCAAATAATAATATGAATCACAAATCTCCTCAAATTATCATATTATGATCATTCTGGCCACTCACTAACTTATCATATTATTATCATTCTGGACACTCACTAACTTGTAATATTATGATCATTCTGGCCACTCACTAACTTGTAATATTATGATCATTCTGGCCACTCACTAAGGTAACTTTTATTTAGCCCATGGCGCAGGGTTAAGTGCCTTGGTCAAGGGCACATCGACAGGTTTTCACATTATCGGCTCTGGAATTCGATCCAGCAACTTTTCGGTTACTGGTCCAACGCTCTGACCACTAGACTACCTGCCGCCCAAATAATAGACCTATGATAGTAAATACTATAACTAGAAATAATACCAATCCTATAATTAGCCTAATATGCATATTCAAAATGTGTTTAATATATTTCTGAGAGACCAGCAGGCAGGTGTAGCCGAAAATATATCAGCTTTATTGAAACACTTTACAACGAGAAAATTAAGCAAATCTCTAAAAGGGTATACAATAAGTGCACATTTGTTGTAATTTTTGTTATAAAAAGCTTTGTGTATGTGCATGTACTTTCATAAATCAGAACAGAGGCCTAGTTACATAAAATATAGGCTATTTGTTTGCACAATTAATGACAGCAAACACAATTAAAACCGTTTTGGAACTTCTTCTTCTGAAGAAAACGTTGGTCAACAGAGAACAGAATAAGGCAAAGTGGTTTCATTGTCATAAACGTTGGTGCTTCCCCACTGGGCAAAAACTGGTTGAATGTGATGACGTTGAGTCAACGTGGAAAACTCATTGAATTTGCAAAAAGTCATCAACATAAGGGTATTCCCACTGAGCACACACGTCGAATTTACGTCTGTGCACAGTGGGTTTCGTATTTTTTTCCACCTTACTTTGAAGCTAAATCGAATGACATGGTGATTTGTTTTGTTGATTTCAAGTTGAATTCGCAATAGTTGACAACTCAATCAAATGTATTAAAAATTGGAGGTTGAACTGACATCTGTGCCCAGTGGGTCCTTCATTTCAGAAAGAGTTGGTGCATAATATACTGTCCTTCATTTAGACCTATCAAGACGACGAAGGCCACTGAAAATATATCCTGATATGAGGAGTTTTTCCAGACTCTCAAAAATTGTTCGTTCTCATCAGTAAGACAGACAGACCATTTATTTGTGTTTTAACCGTCGCCAGACATGTATAGAATCAGTTTAAATTGTTCAATTTTGTGTTGATCACATTCTCATCTCCAGAGCACAGTTTGGGCCTTTATGCGCACTCCATGTCGCGCTCACATCACGCACGGTTTGACGTCTTGACAAAGGCTTTGGTGATGGTGGTGATGGTGATGATGATGATAGTAAGATCCACTGGCTGAGGGATGGAACGAGGAGATGCCGTTAAAATTCAGGACAAAATCCTTCCTGTCGACCACGGGTGAGGAGTGGCTCTGGTAGCGAGGGATCCCCACTGAGAAAGAGAGAGAGAGAGAGAGAGAGATAGAGAGAGAGAGAGAGAGAGAGAGAGATAGAGAGAGAGAGAGAGAGAGAGAGAGAGAGAGAGAGAGAGAGAGAGAGAGAGAGAGAGAGAGAGAAAGAGAGAGAGAGATGGAGAGAGAGAGAGAGAGAGAGACAGAGAGAGAGAGAGAGAGAGAGAGAGAGAGAGAGAGAGAGAGACATTGAAGCTCTCCAAAATACACATAGTTCTTCTCCCCTCCTTCTGACGTTAGCTTTCTAAACGTATATTTTGCTTTACATACTCCTGTGTCGCACAGTAAGTAGTGTGCAATCATAAATGTGAATAACTGGTCAATTAATCAGAAATTGTTTACATTATTTTAAACGCTTGACTTTTAACCCCCCCAAAAAAACAGTTATGTTTTTAAGTTTTGTTTCTGAATATAGGAAAATAATACTATAACTCTGACGTTTATGCGTTACATCGACTTTGTGTACAAATTTGAGTTTAGGTACTCTGTGTATTGTGTACCCTATATATTTTTTCTATACATTTTAATGTTAGAAATGGACACGTCTTCCAATAATTTGTCCAGTAAACAATGCGGAGACATAGTCCCATAACACCACGCGCAGAAATCACTCAGTGAATCTTTCGATTAAACGTAATCTATGACGGTGGGGACAAATTGTTAATTTGTTCTCTTATTAAACTATGTTATATTATATTATGTTGACCTGTGATACATTATTAATTGCTGAAGAGGTAGGGATTTCCTGACCTTTTAAGAATAGGTAAAATAATGGAAATTATTATTATTTCATTATTTCCATATCCAGAGAATACCACTAAAACATTTAATACAAATAAACTGTATGTGTTAGGCCTATTTCCTCTTCAGAATTATTCAAATTGAACCATGCAACTAATTCAATGTATACAATATGTTATTTTGGAAGTGTGCAAATTAGATGCATAGACCCTTGGCATTTAGCCATGCTGAGCAAAATATACATTTGAGCTGCAGTCTCCTTTAATTCAAAAATCAGTCTAACGGAAAACACTATCATGACTTGACTTCTGAATCCCTGCGCCCTCAATACTGGCGTCTCTAATGTTTGTTTAGTTGAGTTAGTTGAGTTGGTGCACATATTTTGCGTGAGCCCTTCTCGTTTGTGACTGTTTTATTATATGTACACAGACATTATGTGTACACAGACATTATGTGTACACAGACATTATGTGTACACAGACATTTGACTTTGTGAATGTTTCGTCTTAAATGTTTAGTTTTTTAACTTAACATGATCTGGTTTAGTACTGAATTTAAGAGGGATTTGATAGGCATATAATAACCAAACAGCCTCGTTGTGTTTCAGTGCTTTTCTGCACCAATTGGTCTCCATATCGTTCACAGCGTTTTATGAAATATGATTTAAGTCAGGGTGCTTATGTTTTCCCTCATTGATTGTCCGTTTCTCCTGAGGACCTTATAGACACATTATACTGTTTATCCTCGAGATCTGCAGTAGCAACATCACACGGCCTAAAAAAAATGCAGACAAATAATTGGTCAAATAAGAACATAGGTCCTTGTCATAGATAGGTCTGTATATGTCAGGCCAGCAACACGGTCAGAGCGAGAGTGAGGAGAGGGACAGAGAGCGTGAGCCTCATCAAGGTCATAAGGACTCCAGATGTGACGCCTGTACGCGCATTGTGTGGTGTTTTCTCTCCTCGAGACTGCAGGCCTCTATCCTGAGGGTCCTGCCTCGCGCTGCAGCCCTTGCGCCCATTTTCAGAGACAACACACCGGCCGTGATTGACAGTCGCCATGAGGCGTGTAAGGCCTCGCTAGCACAGATAACGGCTTGTCCTCTAAATAGTTATAAGAAGTCGGGTAAAGTTTAACAAGGCTTGGAGTCTCCTGCGGGTAGGTCTAGGCATATGATCTGGTTTAAATCCTCTTCTTCAGTGTGGTCCGATTCGCACAGCCTTTGTTTAGTTAACCCCCAAGGCTTTAGAAGGAATAATTCCACTCTCAGAAATCCCTTGGACTTTTGTTAAAGCCTCGATAAATTAGAAGCATGTTAAACAAGATGAACATGAACTAAATTACATGTGAAAGCGATCAACTGGCCTTATGAGTGGTGTACACAATGGGCTACAATTTCAATTATGGCCCATCGCATCAAGCTCCTATCCAAACATTTATGTAAACAAAAAGGCAGCCCCATACATTATTCGTCCTAAGGCCTATTTATTCAAGAACAGCTTTCAACTATGAATGCTCATTTCCGTTGTAAGAAGCTGTGGTTTCTCTTATATTTCCCACCTCATCTGAATTGTCCTTATAATTGCGCGTGCAGATTTGTGTCTTTGAGTCCCTCAAATAGGATTATTTCGGCCTATATCATTCAAATTGTTTCCTTAATTCCACAACAGAATATAGTTGCAAACGAATTATCATAAATATAATAAAATTATTTTAACCTACAAAATTGGGAAGCTATTTTGCCAGAACACAACTTGCTTTGTGAAGGAGATGCATCCACGTGAACCAGTCATAATTTAATTATATGAATATAATATTGAATATAATATTCGAAAATGCATTAAGAGACCTATGCATCTCCAACATAGTTGTATAGATGTATTACAAATGCAAGTCATTCCATATTTAGGACACAACAACGCACTTTTATATTTGACTAATTATTTTCTTTGCCAAAATTTTGATTAATCTGCGTATCTCATTAGTAAGTAATGATATTCAACGAGACTACATTTGGTTCTGCATTTAGGAGATTGTGTATAAGACCGTCTATAAGATTATTGGCATATTGTCTATAAAATAGGCCAACTATAATTTTCACAAATACAAATTTAGCAATTGTATAGGTCATTACGCATCGAGTACAGTTGCGGTTTTAGCCTCCAGAAAACAGCACAACTGAGCAAAGAGCAAGTAAATTGTTAACCTGCAAATCTTTTTATTTGCCACGTGTATAACAAATGCAACAAATGCAGTACTTTTACAGTACTTTTACAGTACTTGTTGTGTTTGACCAAGTGTTATTGGAATGACAAGATGGGTAGGCATAAACTCCCTATTACTCATGACATTTCACATATATTTAATAACGTGTTATGACGTTACTTACACAACGTTGATTACCTGAGATATCGCCGGTGTCCCTGGCGTTCTGGTGGAGGTAGCTCTGCTCCAGGGAGTAGGGAGACATGCCAGAGTGTAGCCCAGAGGACGCCGGGCTGCTGGAGGCCAGAGGCTGCTGCTTGATGTACGGGGAGCCTCCGGGAGACGCCCAGTGTCCGGAGGTACTGGCATATGGAGAATGACCGTGACCGTCCAATGCACTGGCCATAGCCGGGGAGGAAGGCACAGGGCTGCTGCTACTGTCCGGTCCACCGTAGTCCCCGTTGGACGTTACCGGACAGCTGGCCATGTACGTGGACCCGGGGCTCGGGGACATGTGAGGTACGTGGTGACCGCTAAGCCCGTCGTAGCCACCTGCCATGGAGTTGGTCATCATGTCCAAGTTGTAACTGTTGCTATGACACGCCAGAGACCCGGGCGCCTGAAATTCAAAGTTCTGCGGCAAGATGGAAGTACCGAAGCCTATCCCATTCATCATCCGGTACATGGGCTTCAGGGCTTGGCATTTTCTCCGGAAGCCCCTGGGTCTGCGGCGGAACGAGCCCTCTTCGAACATGAACTCGCTGGCCGGGTCGATGGTCCAGTAGTGGCCTTTGCCCGGCCTGCCCAGCCCTTTAGGCAGCTTGATGAAGCACTCGTTAAGGGAAAGGTTGTGCCGGACGGAGTTCTTCCAGCCCTGGTAGGATCCTCTGAAGAAGGGGAACCGGGCCTGGAGAAACTGATATATCTCACTTAGGGTCAGCCTCTTGGTGGGTGAGCTCTGTATCGCCATGACGATGAGCGCAATGTAGGAGTAGGGAGGCTTCTCTGGTCGCCTCAGTCCTGAGCTCGCCTTCTTACCTTTGGCCCCGGTCGAGGAACTGTCCATGGCGACCTGTGGGCTCATCATGGCGGGGTGCAGGACACCGGAGGCCGGGCTGGACCTCAGGGGAGGCGGTGGGTCCAGCTGCTGCTGAGAGGTCTCGGTCGTCATCTCTGCTCCGCTGACGCACTGCGTAGCTGAGCAGTGACGTGAGGAGAGAAAGAGAGATGTGGGAAAGAGAGATCTTGAGCAAGAGATCTAGAGAAAGAAAAAGGGACTTATAGGATTCGAAGAAGGTGATAGCAAGTCGCTTCTTCTCAAAGTCCTCTGCAAATCACACACGCCGTTGGTCTTCTGAATTTCACAAATAGGGCTTGGAGAGGGAAAACTCTCTCCCGTTATGTTGGACTCTCCTATGACGCCGAAAATGTTCAGCGAGTTCTCAATGTATGAATGTGGGAGAGAGATGTTAGAGCAGAGTATCCAGTGAGGGCTGGGGGGCTCGCAGCGTTTTGAGGAGGTTCAGTTCGACGCAGAGGCTCCGGTGCAGTTCGGTGTCACGGTGGCGGTGAGTGCAACTCTGCGGCGCACCGGGTGGCCATCGCCCGCCTTAATCCCTAAAGGGGAGGAAACGCGAATACTTCTCAATTTAGTGCGCGCGGCCGCTCAGCCAAACAAAACGCGACCACCTATCATTTCGTAAATCTTTCTTTCCTCTAAGACCCCCCCCCCCATCTCCAAATTCCCCTGAAATCAGTGACACTATAACCCCCTCCCCTTCCACTGCCAAATCTGGCCCCTGTCCAGTCGATGCAGCAGAGTCAAGCCCCTCTCTCTCCATTTCGCATCCCCCTCCCTCTATCCACCCTTTCGCTCTTTCCCCTGCTCTCTGACATCTCAAATACACGCAATTATGCCATCTATCAAACCGCCCCAGACATTCCAATCAACAGCGTCACATGCCACGCGCACAAGGTAACGAGCTCCATCTCTAACACTCTTCTTTCATGTTGTTAGCTGTTGCTAAGTGTCATTATACTGAATAACGGAAACATTTTCTGTAATGAAATACTGAGGGTATAACGGTATAGGATAGCATATCTAACAGTAGGCTTCCTAAACAAAAATAGAAAGGGCTTCTCTGTGTTACCTTGAAACAATATCATGTTAGATGACCTACCCTACCCGGTCCGGTAAAGGCAGTGTTGTAGAAGCGACACATAGAAAACTAACTGTGTAGGCTCATAAATCTCGTGATATAAATCCTATCTCATGTTTTCCTAGTCCTCTCAGAACCCAACCGTGAGAATCACTACGGAACCGGACCATATAGAACACGAACTGTTCCGCCCGTGAGAATCACTACGAAACCGAACCACATATAAAACGAACTGTCGCGCGGCGCTTAGCGGGGGAAAGGTGGTTGTCTTTTGCTAAAAGTGCATGCGTGTGTAAGGGGGGGGGGGGGGGGGGGGTCTGAGTAAATTACTTTGACATGAGTGGAAGCAGGCTTTTTCCATCAAGCCCGGCCTTCGATACCACACACAGCGCGCCAGTGTCAGTTTACAGCCCCAGGCTCGAGCCAGTCCCCTGGGCCCCGCGTTCATTAGAGAGAGAATCGAAATTAGGCGCGCGGGCGTCGACAGCTTCCTCCCCTATGAAGACAGACAATAATACAGATTTGTCCAACATGATGCAATTATTTAGTCTTAAAAGATAAAAAGCCTATGATCAACATCAATAATGAAAACAACAAGAGAAATACACTCTTAGAAAAAAAGGGTTCTTTGGCTGTCCCCATAGGAGAACCCTTTAAAGAACCTTTTTCGGTTCCAAGTAGACCCATTGTGGGTTCCATGGAATAAAAAAACGGTTCTACCTGGAACCAAAAAGGGTTCTCCAAAGGGTTTTCCTATGGGGACAGCCAAAGAACCCTTTTAGGTTCTAGATAGCACTGTTTGTTCTAAGAGTGTATGATTTGTTCAGAAACGTGGCCTACAAATTCAGATTATATTAATCCCGTGTTGACACTATATGACTCTATATTGTAGGCCTGCATCATGCAGGCAACCCGTTTAATATTTGTTAATTGTGTTATGCTTGCATTTGATAGGGCCTACACTTCTCGTTTTCAATTCAGCCACCTAATGTTATAAAAAAAATAAAACATATTTATTTAAATATTTGTTTATATGGCCTAGTAATTAAATAATGCAATAATTGTCAGTAATGTTTCATTATGTATATGCTTTGTGAATAGCCGGCCTATTATGTTGGGTAGTTGTATACGTTTATAATAAACAATGCATTATTACAGTTGAGTAGGTCTAGGCTATACAGAAATGCAAATAGACCTACAAACAATATTTGTCCAAAAATTGTCATAGGCAAAAAATTATGGATATAATGTAAGATTTAGATGATCAATCTTAATTTGGACCTAAATCACATCACCATACCGCATTTTCTTTGTCTCCCTCATTTATTTTCTTCCACCTGGATTTGTTTTACACTGAGCTTTATTTTGTATTATGCCGCTGAATTGAAACAATGAGACGGAAAGAGTGAACAACTCTAAACAGTAGACTAGGCCTATACCTCCGATCAGAATAGAATAATTTAACGTTCAGTCTGGGCCTAAGGGATTTAATTTCTGCGTTAATGCTACGGACATCTTATCTTGGGATAGTTGAGCTATTGAAAATAGACAGAAAATAAAATATGTAATAAACTAATCATCTCCTCATCTCTTTGTGTGTGTGTGTGTGTGTGTGTGTGTCTAACATTACCCCTGTCCTTTTAAGTATAGGCCTTAGATATAAAGGATTTTCAAACAATGGCCATCAACAATAACCTTTACACTTCACAACAAAGGATGTGAGGATAAAATCATTTTTCCACCATGACACAGAGAAGTTTGTAGAACCTAATGGCCTTAGAATTTCCTGCGACATCAGAACGTATGACCCCCGCGGTGATCAGGATGCCTCGGCGGCTAGGAGGAAACTTTGTTCTGCGCGAGAACACTTTGAAGACAGGCCACTGCTTTTACGCACGAGTTCACAGCACAGCGCGTATAGGAGCTCTTATTATAGCTGTTTTGAAATATCTAGTAAACAACATTTATATCACATATTTACATGGGTTCTGGTTTTTAATAGTGATGGATATCCTTTGGCATTTCTGTCAGAGTTTGATCCTTTTAGCCAGAAGAACGCCAGCCTAGAACAATATAAATTGTTGTTTTTATCTTTGGTAAATATTGAAGTGTCAACTATAATATTATAGCTAATATTGCTTTAACGTCCCTGATTATTTACACAAAGGCTTACACCATTCAGATATTAGTTCATGAAAAATGTTGCTCAGAATTCTGTATTTGAATGTATATTTAATGTGTAGGACATTGCTGAAGGATAAATCAATGCAGCGGTCCATTAAGTCAATTAAATTGTAACTTTATATTGTGTCACAATTAGTTTTAATGTATTTATTGTGCGATGGTCAATATATTAATAAGCTAGTTATAATAATTGTTTGTTTAAATGTTTTTTTTTTATAAGCCATAAAACGACACACTCTTTCCATAGAAACACAGGCCTGTTGGTTGTTGGTCCTACTCATAGGCCTATAGCCTATTGTGACCTCACCTCTCCTCACTTCTTTTGACAAGTGCCTACATCTTTCCTGAGAATTTTTTGTACTCCTTTCGAGGAGATGAAATATAGTTTAAATAGCTATTTCCAGCGTATTATAACGGTAATGTGCGCCTTTATGTCTTCTTTCAGGCGCCTCAGCAGCCGCGCTTCCTGTCCAGCTCAACCCGGACTTTTGTGCAGTGAGTTCCGGGCTCTTTCTCCAGAAGCTCACGCGCGGTTCAGCGGCCGACCGTTTGAACTTCCTAACATTGTGCCCGGACTGCTGGCCTAAACCCTGGACCATAACTACATCATATTTAGGTCTCTATTCAATCCATAGCGTTGAAGATCTTTTTAGCGCGATTGACAATTTTTATTTTGTATTTGTATTTCACCTTTATTTAACCAGGTAGGCCAGTTGACAGCAAGTTCTCATTTACAACTGCGACCTTGCCAAGATAAAGCAAACAAGTGCGACAAAAACAACAACAACAACAACAACAACAACACAGAGTTACACAAGGAATAAACAAACGTACAGTCAAATGTAGTAAGATTAGGAAGGTAAGTAAATAAATAGGCCATAGTGGCGAAATAATTACAATTTAGCATTAACACTGGAGTGATAGATGTGCAGATGATGATGTGCAAATAGAGATACTGGGGTGCAAATGAGCAAAAATAACAATATGGGGTAGGGTGGGCTATTTACAATTGGGCTGCGTACAGGTGCAGTGATCGGTAAGCTGCTCTGACAGCTGATGCTTAAAGTTATTGAGGGAGATGGTAGTCTCCAGCTTCAATTATTTTTGCAATTCGTTCCAGTCATTGGCAGCAGAGAACTGAAAGGAATGGTGGCCAAAGGAGGTGTTGGCTTTCGGGATGACCAGTGAAATATATACCTGCTGGAGCGCATGCTACTGGTGGGTGTTGCTATGGTGACCAGCGAGCTGAGATAAAGCGGGGATTTACCTAGCAGTTAAAGCCAATGTTCCCGCGGCGCATTCACAGTAAACATTGCATACGTCGGCTCAACCGGAAATTACCTTTAGTTTTGAACGCGGATCTTTCGCGATACTTCGCGAATACGGATTGAATTGAGCCCAGTCTCTACTGCTCTCAGACTCAGGCATATATTTGGTTTATTAGGATTAGGATTATCTTAACTAGTTCATGATCCGCACAACAGAGAGAGCTAGTCCTAGGCTATAGAATGAAAACATAACGGTAGCCTACATTGATGGAGCGTTCACCTGTTATGACGTAGTGCTCTGCGCAGTGGGTAGCATACAGGTGTGCTGTTCTGGGATTTCACCTGCAGGTTGCAGCATTGTTCCTGGAACGAGACTCAACCCTCTCACCTGTCACCTAGACCCCTGGGTGCACATTTGGGTTTTACCCTAGCACTACACAGCGGATTAGAATTAACAAAGCTTGATGATGAGTTGGTTATTTGAATCAGCTGTGTAATGCTAGGGCAAAAAACTAAACGTGCATCCAAGGGGACCGAGTTTGGGAAACCCTGACCTAAACCATGCAGACTGCATTTCTCTGAATATAGTAAAACAATAGTGTCATCTATCAGGTTATTTTTGTTAGCGTAGAATAGGACTATGCATCAATGTGCATGATTGAGGAGGACGGACAGGTAATGTTTTATGTCCAAATATTTGTCCACATGCATTGTATTTGTATAAACATGTCCTCCCTTCTATTTGGGACTAGGTCGATGATTGACTGACAACCCCTCGCAAGAAAGACAGGATCAAATGCAAATGTAAAATGGCAAATGTATCAACACATTTGCTCTTTTTCTTTTCAGATTTGCTCGTTTATCAATTGAGCAATTTTTGAGATGATCTTTCTCATTAGCCTACAGGCTCATTTCTCATTGGTCCACAATAAAAACATGTACTGTTCAAGGTCTTTTCTATGTATACTTCTTTGCAATGTTTGTCTAGATACAGCACTTCCTAGTAAAGTCTACAACTTTATCAATAACATTAGGCCTAACATTGTTAGGGGAACGGGAATCGTAATTCATGTGGGCTACACTACATGTGATGACGTCGAGGGTCTTCAGGACCGTGGACAGCTCGAGACATCGGGTATGGACTGCATCCTTGTCTCTATGGATAACCCCAATATATCCCCTGTCTGTATTGAAAAGTTCAAATCGTTTAGGTTTTACTGGAATTGTGTTGTGATAATTTATAGACTTTTCGCTTGAAGTAGCCAACACGATCGTTTCTCAATATTACATCGATTACAGAAATCCATCTTGTCGTTTGGTCATTTTTTTTGTTGGTAAAATGTATTTGTATAGCCTACCCTTTAGCATACGCAGGTCTGTGTCTTCGTCGTTGTGGACAGGTACAGTATGTCGTAATTCATCCCACATATTTTTTGTGTTCTAAAGATATTGTTGTAAATCTTACTCAGAAAATCAGGACATTGATTTAATGTGTTTTAAAAAATCCTGAACATAGCAGGATGAAAAAGGTCTAATATATTTTTTCAAGTGTTTCTGATAAAAAAACAACAACATGAAATGCACTAATGTTTTATAAAATTAATAACAATTATTATTAGTAGTGGTAGTATTTATAAGCCAAATGTCAAATGTCATATTTGAACAAGCTATATTTGATTGTACAATGTTTATAGGAGATCCCGGGCACGTTTCTTACCCTCGTGTGAACGCCACACAACAGAGAATGTTTCATGAGTACGCCATAGCTTGGCTGGCATGCTATGTTATGACCTACAATTTATCCTTAAGCATAACCCATAGTTTACGTTTAGAGATGGAGCGTAGTTGTCCCAAGTCTGAGATTCCATCCTCGAACCTATATATAAGAGCTTGGGGAGACGTGTATATTTTTACTGTGCTTAATAGATTTCTGTGCGTTATAACTACACATGATTTGCTATTGTGCAGCTAAATGTCCGTAATAACTGAACTCAAAACCCCTCACTCGGAACAACCTTCCTAGACGAGTGTTGCAGTTAAAGTTAATGATCCGTCGTGTAAAGCGTCAGATTCTTTGATTTACTTGACATAATTCAGCACTCCCCATTCTGGGACGGATCTCACCACCCTTAAATATTTAGAAATAGCTCAACCGAGCTGTCATTTGTGCCTAACAGTGTTGCTTCCTTAGCTTTGCCTTTCCGTGCGGTGCAGGCAGAGAGGAAGACAGGGGTGAAATGTAAGCAGCCTATTGTACATCTGTGAATGTATATCCCTCTATGTGCCTAACACTGCTGTTTCCTCGTTGTGACTTGCCGTGTAGGCAGATGTCTAAAATGAATGTATAACTTTCTCTTCATTCCTCTGGTACTTCAGTAGGCTAGTTTAAGTGGTGACGATGCCAAAACAGCGCCTGTGTTGCCAGGTGCTACGCCCTTCCAGTTCCAGGCAGATAGATATCGGATCTTCCTCTGATCACCCATGCAAACATTTTCCGCCCTCTGATTCCAAACACAAGGAGGCCTATACTTCATGGAAAAATATAGATGTATTTTTTATTGCCCTTGCCTTATCTTTACCTAAAGGAAAATAAAGAATAAATACTCCTGGTTTGCTTTGATTATTTTTTCCCAATACGTTTTTATTTTCTCTCATAAAAAATATCGTCCATGCATGAATCAATGTTTAAGAAAACAGACAGTGTATTTCCTTTCTTTTTGTGCAGCCTCCTTACATGGAGTAGTCAACAATACAACAAATATTTTAAACTACAATATTTTTCAGCAAGTCTTACAAAACTACATCAACACATACATAGTAATATATTTTTCAAAATTGTTGGCAAATGGTAGCCGACGTTTACAGTAGAAATGACCTAAAAACCACACACACACACACACACACACACACACACACACATACGGTGGAATGGCATGTCAGATTGCAACTCATTTGCTTCGTCCTAGTAATAACCAGATAGATAAAAGTCATGACAACAATAACACATTACGTTATTCATCACCTCTAAACGACTTGTTATAATCAGAAACATTTAATGCACTGAAATGCCTTTTTAAGACAGAAAAACGTTGAGCGCATAGGAAAGTGCACATGGCAAATGTAAGATACATTATGACATTATTGTCCCTTATGTTGGCTTTAGGAGAGCAATGAATCTATCTGGAAAGGATGACAGCTGCCAAATCGCGCTGAGTGCATCTTCACAGGGGAGAAAGCAGCCTCGGAGTTTGGCATGTGGCCCTGTGACGTCATGTGGAGAGCTGTGAGTGGGTCCCTGCTGTGCTCTGCTTGCTCCGCGAGGCTACACCTGTACACGTGCAACATATGCGACGCGCCGGTGCTGACCTGGTGGTACGAGTGCTGTGCATGTGCGTGTGCCATAGCAGCGGGTACCGGTGGGTAGGCCAGTGTGTAGGGCAGCATATGGTGAGCACCGGCGGGCCAGTAGAGCCGGTGGGCACCGGGGTTGGCATGTGCACTGTCTCTATCGGTGTGGTCTCTGTCCTCCCTACGTATGAAGGGCTTGCTGAGGATGCTATCGATGGAGAAGGAGCTGGAAGAGCTGGAAAACTTGGCTCCCATCACCCTCTCCTCCTGGGAGGGCACAGATGCAGTGGCCGAGATGCGAGTCTCCTCGCCTGGTGTCTGGATGTCTGGGGTCTCGATGTCCTTATTGGGACCACCGGACCGGCCCTTAGTGATGCGCTTCCTCCTGCGGCGGAACACCCCGTCGGCGAAGGTGTACTCGCTGTGCGGGTTCAGCATCCAGTAGTTGTCCTTGCCCCATGGCCTGGAAGGGTCCCGGAGCACCTTGAGGAAACAGTCGTTCAGCGACAGGTTATGGCGCACCGAGTTCCGCCAGCCGGTGTAGCTGCCCCTGAAGAACGGGAACTTCTTCATCAGGTAGTCGTTGATCTCGGCCAGAGTCAACCGGCCGCTGCCGGAGTCCCGGATGGCCATGGCGATGAGTGCGATGTAGGAGTAGGGCGGCTTGGGTCTGCGGGTGTACGGCTTGCCCTTGCCATCGCCGCTGCTCGGGGTAGCAGGTGCCGGGCTGTTGGCCACGCAGTCCCCGTCTGAGCCCAGCTCGTCCCCGGATAGGGGAGAAGGGACGCTACCGTCGGCATCACTGTGACTGCACACCTCCATGGGCTTGTGAACGAAGTGGCTTGCGGAGAACACTTCAAGTTTCATTTTTAAATATTTCTTTTTTTCCCTCCTCTCACCTGTCAGTGTGTAGCTGTCAGAGTTCCTTGCAGTACAGTGCGTTTCTCCTCATCAGAAAGTAAGAAAATCTGTCTGTCTGTGGTGGCGCTTCGGAGAGGTGGTGGAGTCAGTGCACCTGTCTGTCTGTTTCGGTCCGGGGAGCTCCGTTGTACAGAGGAACGCGAGGCACCCAAAGTCGTGCCTATTGAGCAGCTGAGAGTAGATTTGTCTCCGGAGACACACGCGCCCTGTTATAATATAATCCCTCCGCGAGGGACGGCCCACAGGGGGGCGTGGCCTAGCGTCTCTAACTCAGAGTAATCTCAAATCCATTGAAGCGATTGAGGGATTTATGATTAAACGAACCTCTGTGCCACACAGGAGTATGTAAAACAAAAATAAACGTGTAGAAAGCTAACGTTAGAAGAAGGAGGGGAGAAGAACTATGTGTATTGTTCAGATACTTTGGAGAGCTTCAATCTCTCGCTCTCTCTCCCTCTCTCTCGCTCTCTCTCTCACCTGAGTAAGTGACTCACCTGCATGACTGTAGATTGTGCACCAGAAAAGAGTTTCACGCGAGGTGGCGTGCATTCACCAGACAGACACACAGATGTGTTTACGTTTGTAATGTTTATGTTTGTAGAGAATCTCAGGTCACCCTAAATGTATTTACAATTGTATTTCAGTGATACATTTACGCTGGTTCTGAACTAAAACACCGTGCTCTAGGTCTAATCTTCCTGTCCTTTGCATAATAACCACCTAGCTAGCACACTTGGTTCCTTGGAAGTTGTGGGAACATACAATTGAACGTTTTTTAAACATTCTGAGAATGGAAGTGAAAATGTTGCCTATTCTGTGAACTTACATTTTTGGTTGCAGGGAGGTTCTGAGAACATTTTACTATGGTTTTCAGAAAGTTTTCCTGTGAGGTTTAATTAATATTCTGAGAACGAAAATTATAGGTTATTTGAAAGTAATTAAATCAAGTTTTGAGACCATATTTCAATAAGAAGTTTTATAACACTGCTATACTACATGGCCAAAAGAATGTGGACACCCCTTCAAATTAGTGGATTAGGCTATTTCAGCCACACCCGTTGCTGACAAGTGTATAAAACCGAGCACACAGCCATGTAATCTCCATAGACAAACATTTTCAGTAGAATTGCCTGTACTGAAGAGCTCAGTGACTTTCAACGTGGTACCGTCATGGGATGCCATCTTTCCAACAAGTCAGTTTGTTAAATTTCTGCCTGCTAGAGCTGCCCGGTCAACTGTAAGTGCTGTTATTGTGAAGTGGAAACGTCTAGGAGCAAAAACGGCTCAGCAGCAAAGTGATAGGCCACACAAGTTCACAGAATGGGACCGCAGAGTTCTGAAGCACATATCGAGTAAAACATTGTCTGTCCTCGGTTGCAACACTTACTACCGAGTACCAAACTTCCTCTGGAAGCAACCTCAGCATAAGAACTGTTCGTCAGGAGCTTCATGAAATGGGTTTCCATGGCAGAGCAGCCGCACACAAGCCTAAGATCACATGCGCAATGCCAAGCATTGGCTGTAAAGCATGCCGTCATCTGGCAGTCCGACAGAAAAATCTGGGTTTGGCAGATGCCAGGAGAACACTAACTGCCCAAATGCATAGTGCAGACTGTAAAGTTTGGTGGAGGAGGAATAATGTTGTGGGGCTGTATTTTATGCTTCAGGCTAGGCCCCTTAGTTCCAGTGAAGGGAAATCTTAACACTACAGCCTACAATTACATTCTAGACAATTCTGTGCTTCCAACTTTGTGGCAACAATTTGGGGAAGGCCCTTTCCTGTTTATTTAACTAGGCAAGTCAGTTAAGAACACATTCTTATTTACAATAACAGCTTAGGAACAGTGGGTTAACTGCCTTGTTCAATGACAGATTTTTACCTTGTCAGCTCAGGGATTAAATCCAGCAACCTTTCCATTACGGGCCCAACACTCTTACAACTCAGCTACCTGCCACCCCTGTTTCAGCATGACAATGCCCCTGTGCACATAGTGAGGTCCATACAGAAATGGTTTGTCGAGATCAGTGTGGAAGAACTTGACTGGCCTGCACAGAGCCTGGCCTGATCGCCCAACATCAGTGCCTGATCTCACTAATGCTCTTGTGACTAAATAGAATCAAGTCCCTGCAGCAATGTTCCAACATCTAGTGGAAAGCCTTCCCAGAAGAGTAGCAGCAAAGGGGGGACCAAATCCATATTAATGCCCAGTATTTTGGAATGAGATGTTCAAAGAGCAGGTGTCCATATTGTTAATGTATTGTAGCTTAGTGTTAACTGTTCTTAACTCCAAGCACAGATAGGACAAAAGTGAATTAATTTGCTTAGGCATTAGTCATGCAAACACATGCATTTTTATTGTCATACAGTGTCAGTGAGATTCAAATTTATGATCTTCTGTTCTTTATCCATGGAATTAGTCCACTGCACCACCAGGATGAAGCCAGCATGCCATGTTTTCTAAACTCATACAAAGCTGTTCATTTTTGTCTATTCAAACATACCCCATTTCAAAGGAAACAAGCATTAAGATCAGGTGTGGTCATTTAGTGGGCGCACCAACACACCTGAACATACTCAACAAGATAGAAGATAAGAGTTCTGTTTATGCTGAGAACGGAATGTATATGATTTTAATTAACATTCTTAGAACTTTGAAAGTTTTGTTGTGGTTTTCATTAAAAGTTTTCTTGAACTTTTAGGAAACATTCTGTTGCAGTAATAAAATATCAAGAAAATAATGTTTTTTTGTCAAGTTCCTTAAATGTGCTGAGAATGTTCCAAAGCCAAGTAACTATCCTGCACCATTCCCAGAAAGTTGTGGGAAGTTTGTATGCAAATTGCCTCTTGAAAAGAATAAAGATCAACAAAAGAGGGAAGATGTCTTTGAATCATCCTCTCTTCTGTTCTGTGTCTATCAGCCATCTTAATCCGTCTTTAATGTTAGGAGCTCTCAAAGTTCCTCCTGTCGTTTGTTCAGAGAATAACAACATCTCCCCTCACACAAACCTTAAGAGCTATATCAAAGGTTGTGCATAAAACACACGCATGCAAACACACACACACACACAAAGTTTGTAGCCTAATCCGAAAGTACATTTTACATTCTTAAGTGCAGGCCCCGTGATGACAGAAGGTTTTGGGGCCTCCTCCCTCTACAGATGACTTCTCTGGAAAGGGGAAGTACTGCTGAAATAATACTGAGATGACACCACAGTAAAAATAGATGGTTTAGGTTAGCTCTATAGTAATGAAATATGTAAACTTGTGTTAAAATAAAGGCAAGCCCTGCATTTGCAAAGCAAGGATTACCTGAAAGGTCATGTACAGTTCACATAATGGCACAGAAGTTCAAATAAAAGGGAAACATCTTCTCACTTGGCACACACTGGTGAATCAACTTTGTTTCCACGTCATTTCAATTAAATGGGTTAGTGCTTGGCATGCAGACTGACATGCAGTAGCTTATACCAACCAGACCAGGAGAGTGATGAGACCACTTGGAGACATCGGTGGTCTGAGATTTTTTCATCTTGCCTACAAACCCTCTCGCTTCTACATTTACAGCCTAATATCTGTCCTGTACCACTCTCCCCTATTGTCAACCCCTCTTCACCCACACTTCTCCGAATTCTCTCTCTCTCTCTCTCTCTCTCTCTCTCTCTCTCTCTCTCTCTCTCTCTCTCTCTCTCTCTCTCTCTCTCTCTCTCTCTCTCTCTCTCTCTCTCTCTCTCTCTCTCTCTCTCTCTCTCTCTCTCTCTCTCTCTCTCTCTCTCTCTCTCTCTCTCTTTCTCTAAGCAGGGTTAACGACGCAGCAAAAGGTCGGAAAGTTACATGAGTTATGAGCTTGGCCCGGGGTGAGTGATAATCATTAAACTGTCTTCTCCGCCACACCTCTTCACAGGCCGGCGGCTATTTGGACTTAGGATGAATGTGAAATATTCCCTCGCGCTCCGCTGCCTGCCTGTGTGCGTTACCGGGTTCACCGGGCAGGCAAACAAGCCCGCGCGACCCGCGGTTAGTTCTGCTGGCTGGATGCGCACATTTCTCACACAAATACACACACTTTAACACACCTAAACAAGCAGAGACACACGCACACAAACACACATGCACGCTTGGCTTCGGTTACACACTGTCTGTATGTTTGTGTTTGCTGTGTATTTCTCCCACGTCCTCACTCCAAAATCACTTGTCAGTAGACCTGGCCCGGACCGTGCCATGAGACTCCTACCTCATAGCCTACTACCAGGCAGATAGAACGATGAGCGCATTCTGGAACGCTCTTTTTAATGTGTCTGCATTCTTTAACACACGTCGAATTTTTCCCACGTCAGGAGAGAGCTCGAGACTTCAGTAAACACACAGTCAGTGCGTAATTATCACCTTGGGCGCGCAAGACGCGGCATGCGTGAAGCGCAGTACCTGGAACACACCGACCCTGAGCAGCTGGCTTCAAGTTAAGCGATGCACCTGTGGAGTCTGGTCTTCTCTGTTCAGTATACTAAACAGACAGTCTTGGATGCTGAGTTTCTCTGTCTTGTTTGTTTGACTTTGTGTGTGTGTCTAAGAGAGCGTAATAGATAGATAGAGAGAGACACATATATAACAGAGAACATCGTTCTCCAAGAAAATAGAAAATATGGCGCGCTGCTTTGCTTCTGTTAAAAAAAAAAAAAAAACGGGCCTAAGTGTTATCAAAAGAGTGCTCATTTGATCACATTGCGCTCGCTCTCTTTCTCTCTCTCTATATATATATATATTAGAGAGAGAGAGAAAGAGAGCGAGCGCAATGTGATCAAATGAGAACCCTCTTGATACCACTTAGGCCTGTTTTTTTATTGTTTTAAACAGAAGCAAAACAGCGTGCCATATCTTCTCTTTGGAGAGCGATGTTCTCTGTTCCTTTACAGAAAAACCTGATCAAGGTTGCGCATCTCACCCGTTGCGCTCAGACACTGATGTCCATTGCCCGTTTTCTCACCCCTTACCTCACTCCTTAGCATACAACAAACGGCCTTTCTCTCAACTCATTATAAGTCACAATCAGACCCTTCCACCACCCAGAGGTACAGAGGGGACACCGGGCTACTTGCCACGCGCCCTGGAACCACACAAAACACTGGTCTGACTTAATGAGTTTCTGATAGAGGTTAATACATTCCACGTGCCCTGTTTCCTCCTTTTGGAAAATAACATCACAGTAGCCTACATAATCAGTAGACTATGTAGTCCCGTGTAGCCAGGGTTGTGGGTTCGATTCCCATGGGGGACCAGTACGAAAAAAGTATGAACATGTATACACTAACTGTAAAATGTAAATGTAAAATGTAAATGTAAAATGTTCTATATTTCTCAGACAATTCTCCTCTCTGCTCTTCCTCTCATTAAATCCACCTTGTTGCTGCTGCTCATTTGTGATGGCGGTTATTTAATTCAGATTGTGTTGATGGTTCCCATCTATTTTGTGAAGTGCACCAGTCTCTCCTCCAGCAAAGCACCCCCACAACATGATGCTGCTACCCCCGTGCTTCACGGTTGGGATGGTGTTCTTCGGCTTTCAAGCCTCCCCATTTTTCCTCCAAGCATAACGATGGCCATTATGGCCAAAAAGTTCTATTTTTCGGGTTATGTCGATATAGGACTCGTTTTACTGTGTATATAGATACTTTTATACCTGTTTCCTCCAGCATCTTCACAAGGTCCTTTGCTGTTGTTCTGGGATTTATTTACACTTTTCCACCAAAGTACATTAATCGCTAGGAGACAGAATGCATCTCCTACCTGAGCGGTATGACGTCTGCGTGGTCCCATGGTGTTTATACTTGCGTACTATTGTTTCCTCCCAAGGATGAACCAGACTTGTGGAGGTCTAAAAAAAATGTTCTAAGGTCTTGGCGGATAACTTTTGATTTTCACATGATGTCGAGAAAAGAGGCACTTAGTTTGAAGGTAGGCCTTGAAATACATCCACAGGTACACCTCCAATTGACTCAAATGATGTCAATCAGCTTATCAGAAGCTTCTAAAGCCATGACATAATTTTCTGGAATTTTCCAAGCTGTTTAAAGGCACAGTCAACTTAGTGTATGTTAATTTCTGACCCACTGGAATTGTGATAAAGTGAATTATAAGTGAAATAATCTGTAAACAATTGTGGGAAGAATTACTTGTGTCATGCACAAAGTAGATGTCCTAGCCAACTTGCCAAAACTATAGTTTGAGTTTGTTAACATGAAATCTGTGGAGTGGTGGAAAAATGAGTTTTAATGACTTCAACCTAAGTGTATGTAAACTTCCGACTTCAACTGTATATCTTATTACTCCAATTCGTAAAGAAATCTCATCCAGTCCCTCTAGATCTTGGCTGCAACTTGGCCAGTGGCGGATTTAGGTATAGGCGACATGGGCAGCCGCCCAGGGCGGCATCTTACAGTTAGAGAATGTTTTGTGTCAGTGTAAACTTACAGAGCCGTATTCAAGCAAAAATGTTATCAGGGTAAGGTTAAACAGCCTTCGGCGAAAGATCATTGAGATTGATTATAGATTAATAATATACAGCTCAGAAAATTGCTATTTGCCTCACACAAGAAACAGCTTAACTGAAAAAAAGTGAAATTTTGAGGTAATGTGGTTTTACCATTGATCTCTCTCTCTGTCTCTCTCTCTCTCTCTCTCTCTCTCTCTCTCTCTCTCTTTCTGTCTCTCTCTCTCTCTCTCTCTCTCTCTCTCTCTCTCTCTCTCTCTCTCTCTCTCTCTCTCTCTCTCTCTCTCTCTCTCTCTCTCTCTCTCTCTCTCTCTCTCTCTCTCTCTCCCTCCCTCTGTCCACATACTGTATATGTGCAGTTTGACCTAACATGAGTAGGAGGGGGCAGTGACAAATTAGCCTATAGGTGTCATGACTCCACTTGAACAGGAATTTGGGTTTAAAATGTTTTTAATATGTGGTACTTGTGTCTATACGCCAACACAAGGCAAATATCCTGAGACCTGTGTCTAAGAGAGTTATATAAGCCTACATATATTGTTCTGTTGAGGTCAACCCAGACACAGAAAAACTAAATATTTTTCCACTACATGAAAAAGAAGGCCTACTTCTCTTCACACAATATCATTAGCATGTTTCATCTCTGATTACAAATCAAATCAAATTTTATTGGTCGCATACACATATTTAGCAAATGTTATTGCGGGTGTAGCGAAATGCTTGTGTTCCTAGCTCCAACAGTGTAGTAATATCTAACAGTTCACCAAAATACACACAAATCTAAAAGTACAAGAATGGAATTAAGAAATATATAATATTGAGATGAGCAATGTCAGAGTCCGGAGTATAAATACAGTATATACAGTTAAAGTCGGAAGTTTACATACACTTAGGTTGCTTTGTGCATGACACAAGTAATTCTTCCAACAATTGTTTACAGACAGATTATTTCACTTATAATTCACTATATCACAATTCCAGTGGGTCAGAAGTTTACATACACTAAGTTGACTGTGCCTTGTCCCTGTGGATGTATTTCAAGGCCTACCTTCAAACTCAGTGCCTCTTTGCTCGACATCATGAGAAAATCTAAATAAATCAGTCAAGACCTCAGAAAATAAATTGTAGACCTCCACAAGTCTGGTTCATCCTTTGGAGCAATTTCCAAATGCCTGAAGGTACCATGTTCATCTCTGCAAACAATAGTACGCAAGTATAAACACCATGGGACCACGCAGCCGCCATACCGCTCAGGAAGGAGACGCGTTCTGTCTCCTAGAGATGAACGTAAAGGACCTTGTGAAGACGCTGGAGGAAACAGGTACAAAAGTATCAATATCCACAATAAAACAAGTCCTATATCGTCATAACCTGAAAGGCTGCTCAGCAAGGAAGAAGCCACTGCTCCAAAACCGCCATAAAAAAGCCAGATTACGGTTTGCAACTGCACATGGGGACAAAGATCATACTTTTTGGAGAAATGTCCTCTGGTCTGATTAAACAAAAATAGAACTGTTTGGGCATAATGACGAAAAAGGGGGAGGCGTGCAAGCCGAAGAACACCATCCCAACTGTGAAGCACGGGAGTCGCAGCATCATGTTGTAGGGGTGCTTTGCTGCAGGAGGGACTGGTGCACTTCACAAAATAGATGGCATCATGAGGAAGGAAAATGATGTGGATATATTGAAGCAACATCTCAAGACATCAATCAGGAAGCTAAAGCTTGGTCGCAAATGGGTCTTCCAAATGGACAATGACCCCAAGCATACTTCCAAAGTTGTGGCAAAATGGCTTAAGGACAACAAAGTCAAGGTATTGGAGTGGCCATCACAAAGCCCTGACATCAATCCCATAGAACATTTGTGGGCAGAACTGAAAAGGCGTGTGCGAGCAAGGAGGCTTACAAACCTGACTCAGTTACACCAGTTCTGTCAGGAGGAATGGGCCAAAATTCCCCCAACTTATTGTGGGAAGCTTGTGGAAGGCTACCCGAAATGTTTGACCCAAGTTATACAATTTAAAGGCAGTGCTACCAAATACTAATTGAGTGTATGTAAACTTCTGACCCACTGGGAATGCGATGAAAGAAATAAAAGCTGAAATATATCATTCTCTGTACTATTATTCTGACATTTCACATTATTAAAAGAAAGTGGTGATCCTAACTGACCTAAGACAGTGAATTTTTACTAGGATTAAATGTCAGGAATTGTGAAAAACTGAGTTTAAATGTATTTGGCTAAGGTGTATGTAAACTTACGACTTCAACTGTCAAAAGTTTGGAATATTACTCATTCAAGTGTTTTTCTTTATTTGCACTATTTTTTACATTGTAGAATAAAAGTAACACATATTGAATCATGCAGTAACCAAAAACGTGTTAAACAAATCAAAATATATGTTATATTTGAGATTCTTCAAATAGCCACCCTTTGCCTTTATGTGTGTGATGGGATGTCTTGACATTATAGACATTATGGACAGTATGTGGCTAGAATAGTTAGTATATCTGTAGAATACATAGGATAGTATACAGTATACACTGCAATAGTTGAATAGGATGGCCTTGACTAGAATACATTATATACTGTACATAGAAAATGAGTAAAACAGCATGTAAACATTATTAAAGTGACCAGTGTTTCATTATTAAAGTGACCAGTGTTCCATTATTAAAGTGACCAGTGTTCCATTATTAAAGTGATCAGTGTTCCATTATTAAAGTGACCAGTGTTCCATTATTAAAGTGACCAGTGTTCCATTATTAAAGTGATCAGTGTTCCATAACATATTGAGAAATAAATCCATACTATAGATGGTTTAGAGTGTAATATCATGAAGAGTGAAAGTGTTTAGTTGGAATTCAAGAAGTCAAGAGCTAACTCAGTGGTAAATCAATGTAGGGAAGCAGAGCTATGTGCACTAGCTATCATTATCACCGTCACTGCACAACAAACATGTGTACACTGATTGAGTGTGAAGAGGCACAAAGAACATTTTACACAGCTTTGTTTTTGCTAATGGTGGGCTGGAGGCGTGTTGAGGTGTGTGTGTGTGTGTAAGCTGGATCTGATTACACACACTCGGTTCAGATGGCTACACACACCTGTGTGGGACAGATTTGGGGTGAGAGACGGCGAGTGCACCTGTTTTTCTGTTGTATCCCCTTTTCTTACGTAACGACGAAGCGACACCATTCATTCCAATGTTGGCTAAATCACAACCCACTTGTTTCCAGTGAAATCGGCCCGTCACATTTCCACATCATTTACCACTTGAATGCCTCTAAAGGTATTCTGCTATGTTTTCCCTTAAAGGGTCATGCTGTACACTTAGTAACACGATGCAATGAGTGAAGAGTGTGTTCAGAGGATACATGAGGGTTGAGGGTCAGTGGGGTCAATTGAGGAAACAACAAGATGTGGTTGAATACCTATTACCTGATGCTCATCTTGCCCAATGCCTCCATCATTGTTAAGGATTGTGGGTTGTTTTAGATCGTAATGGTCCTACTGCAGGACAAAGCTTTCAATAATTAAAAAACACACGCACACACACACACACAGACTCAATAACATATTTGTATAATCTGCGAATCTTTGTGTGCTAAAATTGGCACCTTGTTGTAGAACAGTCTTCGGCACGAGAAGAGAAGTCTCTTTAAGTGTTGACGAGTGGAATGTGAATAATGTAAACTCATCATTGGGTGAATCCACACCTGCGTCTAAAAGTCCAAATATAGCTGCACCTTTGTGTCGGTTTGCGCTCACACGCTAACCCCTGTCTTCTCGCCTGTGGACGACTGTCTACCTCCATCTCATCTGTGTTCTTTCTTCTCTCTGAGTGAAGGGTGTCCAGCTCTCATCCTGCTCTCTGATTCCAGCTCTGTGTGAGTAGGTCCAAGGAGTGTGTGTGTGTGTGTGTGTTTGTGTGTGTGTAATGTGTGAGAGCCATGGAGAGAGAGCCGTGGCGGTACCTAGCTGAGATTCTCTAGATTCCCTGCAGTGGATTTAGTCTGTGACAGGCCCTGCTGATAGTGGACTTGCTTCACTACACCTCAGAGGGGGGATTGTCTCTACAACACTGTGTACAGAAAGGTTAGATATTCCGAACCAATTCCATCCATATTTGAGCGCAAGTGTGTGGTGCTGGGTTGGGTATTGTCTATTAGTGTGAGTGTTTGTGTGTGTGTGTTTGCCTGCATATGTACAGCTGCGTGTGTGTGTGTGTGAGCACACCAGTGGGTGTGAATGTGAGTGTGTAAGACACCGTAATACAGGTACATCAGCCAGTGGAGGAGTGCGATGCATGCATTCCATTTAGTTTATTCCTTCAACGTTAGATAATGATGGTTATTATCCTCTAAACGTTTTTTTTTTTTTCCATGCTCTGTCGCTCTGCTGCTCCGTTTTCTGTCTCTCCTACTTTTTGTTTTGGAAGATAAGGGGTGGGAAGCTTCCACTCCATACAGTATAATCAGCAACACCTGAACACTTTTCAGTTACAGAACAAAGTTCCCACACAGTGAGTTCTCTGTCTGATGTTTACTCATGAACCTCTGGCACGGTTGTGTGTAATGAGATCATGCTGCGTGTTTACACTACTGCGGTTTCTCTGTTTTTTTGCAGATGTATTGAAAATGAAATACAGAAATATCTCATTTACATAAGTATTCACACCCCTGTGAACTACAATGTTGTTGATCCATCTTCAGTTTTCTCCTATCAAAGCCATCAAAGTCTGTAACTGTTTTAAAGTCACCAATGGCCTCATGGGGAAATTCATGAGAAGTGTCCTTCCTCTCTGTCAGTTGAGTTAGGCAGCTGAGTTAGGAAGGATGCCTGTATCTTTGTAGTGACTGTACGTATTGATACATCATCCAAAGTGTAATTAATAACTTCACCATGCTCAAAGGGATATTCAATGTCTGTTCAATAGGTGCCCGTCTTTGCGAGGCATTGGAAAACCTCCCTGGTCTTTGTGGTTGAATCTGTGTTTGAAATTCATTGCTTGACTGAGGGATCTTACAGCTAATTGCATGTGTGGGGTACAGAGATGAGGTAGTCATTCAAAATCATGTTAACCACTATTATTGCACGCAGAGTGAGTCCATGCAACTTATTCTGTGACTTTTTAAGTACATTTTTACTCCTGAACGTATTTAGGCTTGCCATAACAATCTAAATGTAATCCATGTTGAATTCAGGCTGTAACACAACACAATTTGTATAAAGTAAACGGGTGTGATCGTGTGAATACTTTCTGAAGGCACTGTATGTGTACATGTCCATCTGCTCTAACATGAAGTCCTCTGTCCTCACCCTTCAAAGTCTTATTTGACTGTGCAGTAATCATGGATACTATAGGTGCTATTCAGGCGAACCCTTTGAAGAACCCCTTTTGGTTTCCTGGAACCAAAAAGGGTTCTCGTATGGGGACAGCCAAAGAACCATTTTAGGTTTTAGATAGCATGTTTTTCTAAGAGTGAATGTGAAGGATGTGAGCACACTGTCTGTCAGTCATCATAATAATAAAGATATGTACTGTATATGCCACTGTAAGCAGACCAGGCCTCTATTATTTTACTGGTTGGTGTAATGTACAGTATGCCCATCACTGTAAAGGGAGTAATAAAGTCTGCAAAGCAAACATTCTCACTATTTTCTTACTACGACCTGACATAAGAGGATGTTGTTTGTCAAAGCTGAGAAGTGCCATAAGTACTACGGTTGTTGTCGAGTTGCTCTCACAACCATGTAAAAAATGCCAGCGCACACACACAGCATACTAACATTGTCTTGGATAAGGCTTTGATAAGGTTTGTTGAGCATACATTTTCATACACCACTATAAATAAATATAAAAATGAGGAACTGTTACATGAGAGAGTGTCAGGTTATCTCCTGCAATCAGTAGGCAGAGCAGGCCATGCCTGTGTGTGTGTGTGTGTGTGTGTGTGTGTGTGTGTGTGCCAAGACCAGGCTATTCTGGGTTCCCCTGCGTTCTTACCTGAGGTGATGTTCCCACCCTGCCAAACCAACAGAGGAAAAAAAGAGATGCATAAATACATGAACCCAGCAAGCAAGGGTATAATTAAAGTAATTAAGGAGAGAGGTGAAACACAGGTGAAACACAGGTGAAGCACAGGTGAAAGGTGTTACAGCAGCCGCTCCCCTTGCTGGAACCAAGAAGGTACAGTGACGACGATAAGGTGACGCATAAGGGTCATTCCATTGTCCCCCATGTGTTCCAGTGCATGGACAATAATGGCAAAACTTCTCGTCTCTTTGAATTCTTCTCCTGGCTTTTCTTCTCTTCTCTGGCCCATTCAATGGCCTGGGCTATTCCAGATGTTGGCAGGACAGATGTGTGCAGTTTAGCGGTGACCTTACATAAGAGGACTTGCTGAACCTTGAAGCCAGAGATGCTGATCTTTTGTCTGCTAAAATGTAAATGGACTTTTAATCTGTCTATCTGCATATTTCAAGACATGGCATATGAGGGTGCAGTGAGATACCCTATGGGTTGGGCAATACTTTTCTTGTCAATCATTTTTGGGAAAAAAACTAAATTAAATGATCCTCCATCATTAAGACAGTGGGAAAATGAAATGCATTATTATTTAAATATTGAAAGGTTGTGGGTAACAGAGAAAAAAACAGAGTAGCCAATTTGAAGCCATATGGAATAGTCTTACAAGCACTGGAGAGAGATGCGGTGGGAACATGTGGGTCTGGGCGGGTGTGATACTGTTGATGTTTGTGTGCATCCGTCTGTTGTCTTTTGTCATACATCTTACAAAAAAAAGAAAAGACAACAAAAAGCCCATCAAGAGGTAAAGGAGAAACGATAAGCTCCACAAGGCGAGCCACGTAATGCCTCAGCCCGTAAATGTTACTGTTCTGTTCCCGCGAGCCACTTAATGCCTCGGCCCGTAAATGTTACTGTTCTGTTCCCGCGAGCCACTTAATGACTCCTGCCCTGTCCATGCCAGCACCATGGGATCACACACCCATCCGTCTTAAACTGCTGCCCGCTATCTCTACGCTTTCTGTTCTCTATGCTTTCTGTTCTTCACACACTACTGAGCCCCCTCGCACGCCCAGGAGGTATACGTCCCTAATGGCACCCTATGATGATAAAGTACTGGTCAAACGTAGTGCACTATATAGGGAATAGGGTGCCATTTGGGATGTAATAACCCAACAGTACAAAAGAAGAAAGCTATGAGTGATCCTATGAACGCTTTGTGGCGGCAGGTAGCCTAGCGGTTAGAGCGTTGTGCCAGTAACTGAAAGGTCGCTGGTTCAAATACCTGAGCTGACAAGGTGAAAAACTTGAGCAAGGCACTTAACCCCAATTTTTTCCAGGGGCTGACCCTGTAGGTAGGCCGTCATTGTAAATAATAGTTTGTTCTTAACTGACTTGCCTAGTTAAATAAAACTAAAACAAATCTATGCGGGTGATATGACCTACCTCTATTCAGCAGCGCTGTAGGCTGTTTTTTTTTTATGTAAGCATAAACACAGGACCAAATCAATACCTGCAGTATGCTCCCCATGTCTGCCTGACCGCCCGCCTGCCTGCCGCGAGCTGCTCTGTTTACCTGGCAGCCGTTCAGACCTTTTCTGTCTAAACTTGAAATAGGATCCAAAACACTCCACTCACGCATAGTGGTTTGCACGAGATGCTTTGGTTCCCTCCCTTTACGTTGCCCGACAACGGGGCTCCCAAACGCTAATTTTACACACCGCCTGACCGGGAGGGGGAACACAACTAGCCAGAGGGCCATATCTATCTGCAATTAAAGCATTCATGCTTAAAACAAGCCTGGGAATTGGCTGACGGATACAAGCCAGCAAACACACACAGCGCTGCAAGGTGATAACATCCATCTTCACTTTATTTATATCTCACCTTTGTTTCAACTGCTTATGTATCAGAACAACTGCCAGTGGTTTGTGTGTGTCTTATTTTCCTGACATGTTTCTTCATGTGTTTTTTGCTCTACTGTATAGGCCCTTGCAGCATACTGTTTTCCTAACAGATTCATTCTGCAGTAATGCTCTTGACACAAACCACAGACCACAGACAGTCTAGCAGGTCTGGTATACCTGGTATACAACAGCTGTTGACTGCATAATCAGGTCAGTAAGAACAGTAAATCACATTGACATCAGAGACGTCTTCCTACTCTTCACTGGCCTCCAAGACGTGTGATAGCAAGCCAGGGCCACCCAGAACACACACACACACACACACACACACACACACACACACACACACACACACACACACACACACACACACACACACACACACACACACACACACACACACACACACACACACACACACACACACACACACACACACACACACACACACACACATACACACACACACACACACAAAACTTGGGAGAGCTGTAAATCAACCCGAGCAGGACTGTTTAAGATATGGTATTTAGTGAAGGAGGAGTTCATCATTTACCTTTACACCAAGGTCAACAGGGCTAAGACCAGTCCAGACTGGTGTGTGTGTTTTCCTCGGGACTTAACATATACACAAACGTTTAGTTTAATTTATAAAAAAGTTTACAGAATTTAACGTTTTTTAATAGAAATTTATAATAAAAGTTTATCTTGTTCATCTTTCTGCTTTGAGTTCTAACATGTTTAATTGGTAAAGCAAGTGCAATTTGAAACGTCCTGAACCTCCTTGGCAGATGCTACTGTTTGGAGTTAGTGCTATTAGATATTGATCCAGTTTTTTTTCCTATATTCATGTAATTAAGCATCGGAAGGAAGTGCGATTGGAAATAGGGCCTAATCTCTTTCAGGGCTGTGGTCTGTAGCGGGAACTGTGTGTGTGTATGTGTCTGTGGCGGGGGACTGTGTGTGTGTATGTGTGTATGTGGCGGGGTACTGTGTGTGTGTGTGAGTTCTGTGACAGGGACAGTGTGTTCACTCCAGGGAAGTCAGCATTGATCTCTGGGAGCAAACAGCAGGTGGCGGCTGGTGGTTTTACAGTAGAGTACCCAGTAGCCAGTACCCAGCCCAGCGACCATGGATGGACCAGGGAGCAGGTCAACACACCCACCCACACAACCACCAACACACCCGAAACACACACACCCACACACCCACCCATCCATCCACACACACACACACACACACACACACACACACACACACACACACACACACACACACACACACACACACACACACACACACACACACACACACACACACACACACACACACCCACCCACACACACACACCCACCACACACACCCACACACACACACACACACACACACACACACACACACACACACACACACACACACACACACACACACACACACACACACACACACACACACACACACACACACACACACACACACACACACACCACACACACACACACACACACACACTGGAAGTACGTCTCACTGGAGGATGAAAAAGGAAGGACAGACCGAAGGAAGTGCAGACCTCGTAAGTTGTTAAGTCTCAGACATCATTAAGTACCTGAACCCCCCTTCACATACCTGAGGAACAGGTGAGGTTGTCATGGAGACAGACATACTGACAGACAGACCAAGCCAGAAGGAAGAGGAAGGGGAGGAAAGAGAGGAAGGGGATGTTAGTGTTTTAATTGCAACACCTGCATCATGAAAACCAGGGATGTCTGGGATGTTTGGTTTAGAAATACACCATGTTTTCCCTCACTCAGCAACATACATGTTGCACAATGATTCTTCTATATTGAAGATTTCTATGTAGGCCTACATTTCATTTTAGCGTTAATCCCCAATTCAAATACAGAGGACTTGTTAAACATCCCTCAAGAGATATTACAGAATATTGCATAAAGCAATTATTTAGCTGAAGATTGATTTCCAATAGTGGCATGAAGAAAATAACAACTAGGCCTATCAGTTCACTGAGAGGTAAGAGGTGGTATTTATAGAATCAAATGTCGGTGAGATGGTTTATATGCTTCTGCTATATTTAAATCAAAACTATCTCCAATTATACAAAAGATCTAACCATAATTGCTGCTATGCAATCTCTCTGCCTGCCATCTCCTTTCAAGTCAGGATACGTGCTGTGACCGCACCACTTTACTTTAATCAACCTTTCCCTGGAAAAGTGTTATGTTATGTAAAAACACCCGGTAACTATTTATACAGTAACACACCTGACAAGGCAACTATCCAAACAAAAGGTCTTGAACCTGGCCCTTGCGTGTCTATCCAACTCAGACATCTGATTAATTATAGGGAGTCCGTTGAGGGAAAGAAAAACTACCCGATGAAAAGTAGCCTAAATGAGTCTGCAGGCTCGACCTGCCTCAACAGCATCATGCGTGTTAGCTAATACAACCCTCCCTTCCCTTCTTCCCTCTCTCCCTCCCCCGCTCCGGGCCCGTTCGTGCAGACGAGGTAAAACATCTCCATACCTGTGTGACGGAGCCTCGCAGGTAGGCCTAGATAATATCACTGTTACTATGCAGACCGTGTTTGGGTTAGCCGAAAAACACTTCAACAGTGGGGGCAAAACAAAGTGATCTGCAGTAAGTGATAAAACCACGAGGCTGCCTCCTACAAATTAACCTACTGTATATGCTATGTAAACACTGGAGCCTTGCACGAAACACCAACACATAGGATAAGGATTTGTGTATTTTTTCTTCTTCTCTTGTGAGTGTGTTGTTGTCAAATACAAGATGTTTATATAACCATTGACACACAGATAGATTTATAATAATGACCAGTAAGACTAGCTGTTGCCATTGGCGTCGGCTAATGGGGATCCTAAGAAATGCATAATGTTAATGCAAGTAATTTACTAAAACACACTAGGTCTACTAATAATATAAACAAATGGACTTTGGCTCACTAATTCATGCTAATTTACTAATTCATGTTGCTTATTTTTTCCCCGCCCAAGTCTCTTTCTTTGTAGTAAACAGAAACCCACTCTGTTTTTAATTTAATTCTCTACAATGCAGCTCATTATATATGTTCTCTCTCATCTACTTATAAACAGAATGAAAAATACATAATATACGGTTGCCGGTCTGGACCAGAACAGCCCATACTGGTTGCCGGTGTGTGTGTGTGTGTGTGTGTGTGTGTGTGTGTGTGTGTGTGTGTGTGTGTGTGAGAGTGTGTGTGTGTGTGTGTGTGTGTTATAATGTGTCGGATTAGTCTCTGTTTACTCTATGACAAATGTTTCTCACCAAAAGAGGGTCATGATCCTACAACAAACATTTAATCTAGGCTAAAGTGACAAAATCACCTGTATCTGTTTGTTCACAGGAAGTATGTTATGGGGACACCTGAGGCCTGGGGATGTCTTCCCCATTCTTTAAAACAATTTAGCATTCATCATTAAATGCATGCATGTATGGTTGAAGTAATATTTTTAGGATGGACCCATAGCAGTTTTATTTATTACATGATTAGGACTTTAGCACCCTGAGCCAACAATTGTCGCTTCCGCTCTCTCTCTCAATTCAATTAAATTCAAGGGGCTTTATTGGCATGGGAAACATGTTTACATTGCCAAAGCAAGTGAAATGGATAAACAAAAGTGAAAGAAATAATACAAAGTGAAGATAGATAGATAGATAGATAGCTGAATATGTACACTATACATTGGTGGATGTTGGATGGTTAACTATACTATACAGGTCGATGGCAGAGAAATACTTCAGTAGCTAAAAATGCGTATGATATGAGCGAGGGTAATAATAGTTTACTTAACAGACAGACTGGGTAAATTAACAGGTAAGTGAAAATTTTGCATGGTTAAATTAGCTGTACAGTTAGGTATACAGTTATATTTACAGATAAGTGAATACTTGCATGTTTACACAAACTGTACAGGTAAATGACAGGAAGAGATACTTTAATAGCTAAATGTGTGTATGATATCATTTGGGGTAATAATAGTAATTCCCTTAAAATACAGTCCTTAGTGCGCAGGGTTTAATTACAGACAACTGCACTTATTGCACATTCGATATACTAAAAGCAATGAGAAAAGGTGCAACTGGCAGGATACTAATATGCATTCCTGAGTGAATGCCTACGTCCAATAATTACTTACAATATTGCATGTGATATAATATAACAACTGTACATGAGTATGTATATACAGACCTGTATGAATAAATAGGTCCTGAGTGGATGAGTGCTGACGGACCAGAGTTACTCACGGATGGATGCATAATTGTTAAACTAGGTCCTAGCACCCCAACAGTTCCAGATCTATGTTGCCGACGGCAGCGCTCTCTGGCACACCGTGGTGGGATCAGTCTGTGACTGAAAGTGCTCCTCTGCGTCATAACCATAGTGTGCAGAGGGTGGGTGACGTTGTCCATGATGGCCAGCAGTTTGGCCAGGATCCGTCTCTCCGCCACCTCCTCTAGAGTGTCAAGGCTCATCCCCAGGACAGAGCTAGCCTTCCTGATCAGCTTATTTACCCGAGAAGCATCACCGGCTTTGATGTTTGCTCCCCAGCACACCACTGCAAAAAAGATGGCACTGGCCACCACAGACTGGTAGAAGGTATGCAGTAGTTTACTGCACACGTTGAAGGACCTGAGCCTCCTCAGAAAGTAGAGTCGGCTCTGGCCCTTTTTGTACAGGGCCCCGGTGTTACCAGCCCATTCCAGTCTGTTGTCCATATGGACACCCAGGAACTTGTATGACTCAACCATTTCCACATCCGTCCCCTTTATAGGGACTGCAGTCAGTTGTGCCTTGGTTCTCCTGAAGTCCACCACCATCTCCTTAGTTTTGCTGATGTTGAGCTGAAGGTGGTTCTGCTCACACCACAACACAAAGTCACTGATTGTGCTCCTGTACTCCTCCTCCTGCCCACCCCTGATGCACCCTACAATAGCAGAGTCATCCGAGAACTTCTGTAGGTGGCATGTCTCAGAGTTATATCTGAAGTCTGAGGTGTAGAGGGTGAACAGGAAGGGGGACAGGACCGTACAGTAAACATTGCACTCGTTCCAAAAGAATAAAGACATTTCAAATGACATATTATGTATACAGTGGGGCAAAAAAGTATTTAGTCAGCCACCAATTGTGCAAGTTCTCCCACTTAAAAAGATGAGAGAGGCCTGTAATGAGTTTGTAATGCTTGTTTGTAGGTGACCAAATACTTATTTTCCACCATAATTTGCAAATAAATTCATTAAAAATCCTACAATGTGATTTTCTGAATTTTTTTCTCTCATTTTGTCTCTCATAGTTGAAGTGTACCTATGATGAAAATTACAGGCCTCTCTCAACTTTTTAAGTGGGAGAACTTGCACAATTGGTGGCTGACTAAATACTTTTTTGCCCCACTGTATATACAGCATTGTAACAATGTGCAAAATGTAAAGTACAAAAGGGAAAATAAATAAATATGGGATGTATTTACAATGGTGTTTGTTCTTCACTGGTTGCCCTTTTCTTGTGGCAACAGGTCACACATCTTGCTGCTGTGATTGCACACTGTGGTATTTCACCCAATAGATATGGGAGTTTATCAAAATTGGATGTGTTTTCAAATTCTTTGTGGATCTGTGTAATCTGAGGGAAATATGTGTCTCTAATATTGTCATACATTAGGCAGGAGATTCGGAAGTGTAGCTCAGCTTCCACCTTATTTTGTGCACATAGCCAGTCTTCTCTTGAGAGCCAGGTCTGCCTACGGCGGCCTTTCTCAATAGCAAGGCCATGCTCACTGAGTCTGTACATAGTCAAAGCTTTCCTTAAGTTTGGGTCAGTCACAGTGGTCAGGTTTGCCCTGTTTTTTTGTTAATTCTTTCCAATGTGTCAAGTAATTATCTTTTTGTTTTCTCATTATTTGGTTGGGTCTAATTGTGTTGCTGTCCTGGGGCTTTGTAGGGTCTGTTTGTGTTTGTGAACAAAGCCCCAGGACCAGCTTTCTTTTTCTTCTCCAGGTTCTTCTTCTCTAGATTCATCTCTCTGTAGGTGATGGCTTTGTTATGAAAGGTTTGGGAATTGCTTCCTTTTAGGTGGTTGTAGAATTTAACGGCTCTTTTCTGGATGTATTTTCTGTATTTTGATCATTATCGGCCTAACTCTGCTCTGCATGCATTATTTGGTGTTTTACGTTGTACACTGTGGATATTTTTGCAGAATTTGGTGTTTGTCTCATTTTGTGAATTCTTGGTTGGTGAGCAGACCCCAGACCTCACAACCATAAAGGGCAATGTGTTCTATAACTGATTCAAGTATTTTTAGCCAGATCCTAATTGGTATGTCAAATTTTATGTTCCTTTTAATGGCGTAGAAGGCCCTTCTTGCCTTGTCTCTAAGATCGTTCACAGCTTTGTGGAAGTTACCTGTGGCACTGATATTTAGGCTGAGGTATGTATAGTTTTTGTGTGCTCTAGGGCAACGGTGTCTAGATGGAATTTGAATTTTTGGAAGACCATTATTTTTGTCTTACTGAGATTTACTGTCTGGGCCCAGGTCTGGCAGAATCTGTACAGAATATCTAGGTGCTGCTGAAGGCCCTCCTTGGTTGGGGACAGAAGCACCAGATAATCAGCAAACAGTAAACAATTGACTTCAGATTCTAGTAGGGTGAGGCCGGGTGCTGCAGACTATTCTAGTGCCCTCGCCAATTCGTTGATATAAACTGTATGTTGAAGAGGGTGGGGCTTAAGCTGCATCCCTGTCTCACCCCACGGCTCTGTGGAAAGAAATGTCTGTGTATTTTTTGCCAATTGTAACCACACTTGTTGTTTGTGTACTGTACATGGATTTTATAATGTCGTATGTTTTTCCCCCAACACCACTTTCCATCTTTGTATAGTAGACCGTCATGCCAAATTGAGTCAAAAGCTTTTTTGAAATCAACAAAGCATGAAAAAACTTTGCCTATGTTTTGGTTTGTTTGTTTGTCAAATAGGGTGTGCAGGGTGAATACGTGGTCAGTTGTACTGTCATTTGATAAAAATCCAATTTGTTAACAGTCTGCTTTTAATGATAATGCAGATGATGTCCCAAGGTTGCTGTTGACGCATATCCCATGGTAGTTAATGGGGTCAAATTTGTCTCCACATTTGTGGATTGGGGTTATTAGTCCTTTGTTCCAAATATTGGGGAAGATGCCAGAGCTAAGGATGAGTTTAAGTTTAGACAATTGTAATTTTTGGTCTGTATATTTTATCATTTCATGTAAGATACCATCAACACCACAGGACTTTTTGGGTTGGAGGGTTTGTATTTTGTCCTGTAGTTCATTCAATGTAATTGGAGAATCCTGTGGGTTCTGGTAGTCTTTAATAGTTGATTCTAAGATTTGTAATTGATCATGTATGTGTTTTTGCGGTTTGTTCTTTGTTATAGAAACAAAAAGATTGGAGAAGTGGTTTATCCATAAATCTCAGTTTTGGATAGATAACTGTTTGTTTAGAGTTTTCCAATCACAGAAGTGGTTAGATTCTATGGATTCTTCAATTACATTGAGCTGTTTTTTGACGTGGTGTTCCTTCTTTTTTTCTTAGTGTATTTCTATACTGTTTTAGTGATTCACCATAGTGACGGTGTAGGCTCAGGTTTTCTGGGTCTCTATGTTTTTGGTTGGATAGGTTTCTCAATTTCTTTCTTAGGTTTTTGCTTTCTTCATCAAACCATTTGTCATTGTTGTTAATTTTCTTAGGTTGACTGCTTGACATTTTTAGATTTGATAGGGAAGCTGAAAGGTTAAATATACTGTTTAGGTTTCCTACTGCCAAGTTTACACCTTCACTATTACAGTGAAATGTTTTGTCCAGGAAGATGTCTAAAAGGGACTGAATTTGTTGTTGCCTAATAGTTTTTTGGTAGGTTTCTGCACTACTTTGCTTCCATCCAAAACATTTATTAATACTGTGCAGTTCCTTTGGCTTTGATGCCTCATGATTGAACATAGCTCTGTTCACATAGACTGTGATTTTGCTGTGATCTGTAAAGGGGTGTTAGTGGGCTGACTGTGAACGCTCTGAGAGACGGTCAGTGATAAAGTAGTCTACAGTACTACTGCCAAGGGATGAGCTGTAGGTGTACCTACCATAGGAGTCTCCTCAAAGCCTACCATTGACTAAGTACAGACCCAGCGTGTGACAGAGCTGCAGGAGTTGTGACCCGTTTTTGTTGGTTATGTTGTAATATTTGTGTCTAGGGGGGCATATGGGGGAGGGAATGCTGTCACCTCCAGGTAGGTGTTTGTCCCCATGTGTGCTAAAAGGTTCTTGTCCAGTTCTGGTATTTAGGTCCCCACAGACTAGTACATGTTCCTGGGCCTGTAAGAGGTTGATCTCCCCCTCTAAGATGGAGAAGCTGTCATTGTTAAAGTATGGGGATTCTTTTGGGGGGATATAGGTAGCACATATGAGGACATTTTTCTCTGTTGAGATAATATCCTTATGAATTTCTAGATGTTCCTGTTTTGGACTAATTTAATAGAGTGGGTTAGGTCTGCTCTATACCAAATTAGCATACCCCCTGAGTCTCTTCCCTGTTTCACACCTGGTAGTTTGCTGGATGGGACTACCAGCTCTCTGTAACCTAGAGGGCAACCAGTGGGTCCTTCGCCTCTATACCCTGTTCCTCTCTCTCTCTCTCTGTCTACTACCTTAGATACGGTTAACGTGATTGGCAGATGTGATCAGCAGCGATAGTACCAGAGAGAGAATGTGAAATCTCAACACCTCTCTCTCTCTCTCTCTCTCTCTCTCTCTCTCTCTCTCTCTCTCTCTCCTCTCTCTCTCTCTCTCTCTCTCTCTCTCTCTCTCTCTCTCTCTCTCTCTCTCTCTCTCTCTCTCTCTCTCTCTCTCTCTCTCTCTCTCTCTCTCTCTCTCTTTCTCTCTCTCTCTCTCTGCATCACATCCGGCCGTGAGTCCCATAGGGCAGTGCACAATTGGCCCACTGTCATCCAGGTTTGGCCGGTGTAGGCCGTCATTGTAAATAAGAATTTGTTCTTAACTGACTTGCCTAGTTAAATAAAGGTTTAAAAAAAATCCCCCCCAAAAAATATATTTTATCAATTCAATTCAAGGGCTTTATTGGCATGGGAAACATATGTTAACATTATCAAAGCAAATGAAGTATATAATAAATAAAGAGTGGAAACACACACACACACAGCGCTGACTACCCTACCTGCTGTAACAATAACAACCCTGTTGTAAGTCCAGGCATTACAGTGCATAACCACTGATGCCCTCACGAACAACCATCTATTAGTCAATGCTGTTGGTCTAAAAAAAAGATTACATGGAAATATGAGGAAATTGTGTGTATGTGTGTTCATGCTTGAATGCGTATTTGTGTGCATGCATGGGTGTGTGTGGTTGGCTCTATCTCTTGGAGGTACCCGGGTATAATATTTCAAAATGCTTTCTACTGTCTAATAGGTGTGAGTCAGTGTTAACGGTATGCCATCGCGTGTGTGAGGCTGTGAGCCAGGCCGTTGAGGTTGGGCCTTTGTCTCTGCTGAATGTGTAACACAGGGAGAGCCTCGGCTCAGAGTGACGCAGAGAAAGGTGTCCTCACACTGATTAGTCAGTCAGTGATCTGTTTTTGTTTTTGTGTGTGTGTTGTGTGTTATTATGGCTAATGGGGTGTTATTGCTACAAAGGTAACATGGCTACGTCCCAAATAGCATCTTATTCCCTATGGGCCCTGGTTAAAAGTAGTGCACTATATAGAGAATAGGGTGCCATTTGAGACTCAACCTATGTCACATCTGTTTGAATCAGCTCTAGGGTCAGTGAGTTCCTATCTGTTGTTCCTTGGTTTCTCTCTCTCTCTCTCTCTCTCTCTCATGCCTGCTTGTTTTCGGGAAATCTCACAGACTGAAATAAGATAAATATCTGTTTTAGAGTGCACTTGAAATATGCAGCATACTATACGAATGGTCTTGATCATACGAAGAGGTAACTCCATTGACCATTTAGACAATTTATTGAACGCTAGCCAATGTATTTAACTAGGCAAGTCAGTTAAGAACAAATTCTTATTTACAATGACGGCCTACACCGGCCAAACCCGGACGACGCTGGGCCAACTGTGCGTCGCCCTATGGGATTAGCCTAGCCAGCTACTGTAAATGTCAATTTGTCTTTCATTAGCTATCTCTCTGTCAGTGAATTTAAATGTTTTATCATGTTTTGGCATGATTATATGTCTAATTTCAAGTAACTAGCTTCAGGCTAAAATAAACATTCAATAATATACATTGCATGTAAAGTCAAATAAAAGCCAGTAGATAGAAGGATGTGTGTGTGTGTATCATGAATGCTTGAATGGAGGTTTAAAAATGACAGCTGCATATGCATATTAGCCAATACATATGGCATAGCCTACACATATAGCATACCTTGCAACACAATCTTCTCTAAAAACAGTTGCACAATGTGCTCTGCAATAAGATAACCAGAGTTTGATTTCTAAACCAGATGAGTTCATAAAGAGCAGTTGCCCAATACCATGGTGGACATGCATAATGTTGGATGCATTGGAATATAAGGTATGGAGAATGAGAAAGAGCCTGTAGGATTATAGAAAAAGAATGTTGAATGAATGTTTTAGCTTCAAATACTAAATATTCAGTGATGGGGAGTATATTGGATGGTTTAAATGATTGACTCATCTGTAGTAAAATCATCTGTTTGTCACTATATAATTTAGTCTTCCAGGTGATCAAACAAGCACGTGTATCCAGTGGTTTGCCCCACCATGTAAATCTTGGTGGGGCAAACATATATATTTTTTGATGCATGCCAGCAAAGCCACTATACAACACAACACAACACAACACTAAACAATACATTAATTGCACTATAACTGTGAAAAACGGTGCAACAAACTGTTAGGGCCTACATAAAGCTGTCCCAATAGCAGAGCTTTCTTTCCAACACCATGGAGTGAATCCTTACCACTGCTACACCTGGATATCAGCAGAGCCTTGTCTGGCAGCGAAACAGTTAATTCAGCCTCATTTAATGCCTTTTTAAAAAAACATGGCTGATATGGCTGACTTGCTTAACCAAATATGGTTTCATAATTTATGCGGCAGCATACAATACATTTTTGGACTCACCTAGTTGTGCTGTGCTCAGTTGAACAGGAAGGTGGTACAGCAGCCCGTCTTGTGGGCAAATTTTGTCATCAAACTTTTTCATCAAAGTCTGTCATTCTCTGAATTTATGGTGCTTTCAAGACAACTGGGAACTGAAAAAAACAAGGTTGAATCATGACGTCAGTGATCTTCAGGTCGGAGCTCTAGAAAGAGGCCTGAGTTCCCAACTTCAAATTCAGAGTTGGATGACCGATCAAAACTTATTTTCCCAGTCTGAGATTTTCCAGTTGTTTTGAACGCGGCAGAAGTCATGCTGGATTGACAGCATGACCAATGTATTCAACCTTTTCTGGTTTCATGGTGTTGCATGTTAATGTTTATACTTTTAAGCTTGGAAAAGAGACCCTTAAACCCAGACTTGGACCACACACCTTCTCCACTGAATAGCAGGCTAGGGATTGCTTTGCAACCCTTGCAGTTAGCCACTGATTCCTTCCAAACCACTCATTGTTGAATTTGCAATTTCCAACTTAATGTTTATGTCCGATGGCCAATGAGCACTGATACGTTTTATCTATAATTGTTCTTCATATGACAAGGATTGAAAAGGATTTGGCAGTAGATTGTCGACTTGATTCATGATGATGACTGCATGTGTAGCTGTATTTTCCGCCGGCTGCCCCACCACCACAGAAAGCACTGAGCTAGGCTGAAACACCTGCATTTTGGAGCTGCCTTACTCAAGAAAGCAAAAAAGAGACCATGTTTGTATGCGGCCTTATTAACTAAATTATAAATGTTTTACATTGTTTGCCCCACCTGCCCTGAATGATCGGTCGCCACTGCGTTTATCTGTACTTGGTGTTCTTCAACTCTAAAATGCATTAGACTGTGTAAGACAAAACCCACAAAGAAAAGACAACAGGCAAATGCATGTGGTCCCAATGTCTAAATAGTGACAGCAGGGCTAGTTCAAACCGCAGTAGGATGGTTCTCCTCACAGGTGAGTGAATCAGCCCATGCTTGGTGAATAGTACTTGGTTGATCTCTGGGAGCAGGACATAGGAGAGCGCAATAGTTCATGTGATACAAAAGTGAGAGATAAGAATAAATAAAAGAAAACATCACAGCAAAGGAATGTAGTTTGCGAGCTAGAAAATGAACATCCTGACAGTTTGAGGCAGGGTGCTTTGCAATCATCCTACTCCAACTATTGACATGGATAATGTGGCCTTTCTTATTTGTCAGTATAAATTAAATTAGTGGGTCCTGCCTTGATGACTGTATTAGATTTACGCTACTTGTACTATTACTTGGAATAAACTGATAGTTAAAACGCTCCTTGTCCCGGAATGACATGCTAGCTAGTGATAAAGCTATCTGCGCCTGCTAGCTAGCAACATATCTACTTGTAGTAACTAGCTAGCCAACTAGCAAGCTAGCTACATTATTAAGGTCATTGTGTTCTAAGTTGGGAGTCATTTCACAGCTTGCATAGATGGTATCACGTTTTCTATAACTAAATAGTTCGATAAAAAATATAATACTTTATCTGATAGCAGTTTGTCGGATGGAGATCTCTCTCTCTCTCTCTCTCTCTCTCTCTCTCTCTCTCTCTCGTCTCTCTCTCATCTCTCTCTCTCTCTCTCTCTCTATGTCACCAGCTGTCTTACTACCTTAGATACGGTTAACGTGATTGGCAGATGTGATCAGCAGCGATAGTACCAGAGAGAGAATGTGAAATCTCAACACCTCTCTCTCTCTCTCCTCTCTCTCTCTCTCTCTCTCTCTCTCTCTCTCTCTCTCTCTTCTCTCTCTCTCTCTCTCTCTCTCAGCTAAGCTCAGCATACGTTGCAGCTGAATTATCACTGCATGCAACAACAACGTGCCAGTGCATGCTGGCGGTGCATCGTCTCTCAGTTCAAAGAGCTAGCACCCTCAATTGGGAGTGTGATGTTATAGGGGGCGAAGCTTAGATGAAGACAGGATCTACCATAGGTACTGCACTGCTATGCTCCACAACAAACAACAAATAAATAACAAGTAAACAAACAATAAATGACTATCGGTGAGCTTTAAAGAAGCATAATTAAAAAAAATTAAAAAAAAACAATTAACATAGTTATCTTAACACTTCAAATGTTTTGGAAAATGAGTGAAATGAGGTAAACTCGATTTCTGGAACTTTTGAAGATGAAAGTTCTTCACTTGGCAGCAGAATCACAATGTGAGGGATGTTTCATTCTCTACTTCCCTTGAGGAGACAGCTATCCCACTGAGACTTGATGTGGTGTTGGTCTTGGCTGCTTCTGGGATATCAGTATCAGTTCTATGAGTGGTCAAATCTACCTTCTCTACTGTACTTGATAGTAGGTGATGTCTGTCTGAAGCGTTGCCATGACACAGCAGGGTGTAGTGAACCATGGAAACCCTTCAGTCTAATCCTGTAAACAAACAAACACGATTAGCCAATCAGAAAGGAATTAGCTGACAGACAGAAGCCACGGACACCAATGACATCACGGCATCATTAGCTCTGTCTGCACATGCTCAGTCCTACTATGGTATTTATTAAAGATGTATTATACTGTAACCTTAAACATCATGACTCATGAGGTAGCTGATTTGATTGATTACTTTTGAATCAGGTATTTGTATTGCTGTGTTTACAAAGGCATTTGTCACATAATGCATAGCAGGAGACCTCAGCCAACCTTATCCAAAAACAAGTTAAGTTGTACAGATGTCATGATGACATTGAATGTAGGGAAACTTACTGAGGTTTACTGAGACTTTCCCCTGGTAGCCAACAGTATAGTACTATAACACACATATCATGTTTTAGTTAAGTAATGATGCAATGAAACAGGTTTGTCTACTGTATGTGTTGGCCTGTTTGACAAGGACAAACACCCTGCATAAAGAAACCAGCCGGTAACGCAAACGTTCCTCAGGTAAAGGCGTGTGTGGTGCGTCACCCAGTCAGACTTGGGGACATAAAACACAGAGATATGATTGGATAGGGTCCTGGGTTGCGTGACTCACATTTCTATGGACTGTATCTTATTCAGATTATGTGATAACTATGCTTGCTGTACTGAAAAAACATACAATCCTATAATTTTACACATGCACACGCACACTCACGCACACACACACACACACACACACACACACCACACACACACACAGGACAGAGAGAGCGATGCGTGAGAATTTCTTACACTTGACTTAATGAGCTGGGCTCTTGTGATCAGATTAAGCCGTATCAGATCAGCGCTCAACTCTTTTATTATAAACATCCATGTAACGTGTGTGTGTGTGTGTGTGTGTGTGTGTGTGTGTCAATTCCCTTGGGGTGGCCCGGAGGGATGTTACCTGTCTGACAGGTGTGTAGTTAGGGCTTACCGTAGCTCACCTGAGCCTAGTTCCTAGGAGTACACGCGTGCATGCACACACACACACACACACACACACACACACACACACACACACACACACACACAACACACCACACACACACACACACACACACACTCACACACACACACACACACACACACACACACACACACACACAGAGACACGCCATGCTGCTAATCCATATGGTCTCATACATACTCTACATATTTGTTCACTGTGTCTCTTCATCAGAGCTGTCTACTCATATACTAATCCTGCAGGTATTTGCACCACAGGGCAAGAATCATAAGCTTTTCATTTAAACACAAGAGCCAGTTCAAATCAACTGAAAAGGAGATTTTGACCTTGGAAAGTATGTGTTAATGCTTTTCATTATGTGAAAAATTATAGTCCAGTGGTATTTATTGAGTGTGTCATGTGTTAAGGTGTCAACTTGACTTTGTCTCTCAGACTTGTGTAGAATGGTTTTACCCCTATCAGTCCCGAAAAAAATCAGCTTTCATTAATCCGACTTTCATTTATCTGCATGTCCAGCCCTAATATTTAGCCTCACAATTAAATGTTTCCCATTTTCTTTTCAGGACAACCAGGGCTACTGTAGAACACAAAACAATAACATAAAACAATTGCATTCATGAGTTTTATTGACAAATGTCAATAAAAAAATAAGGTCAGCAAAAGCACAAACCTGATAAAAAACGAATTTATATGAATTCTGTACAGAAATTGTTTAGAAATTAGCTTATTACAGTATATTTTAGAACTTGTCCTGGGATTTCCTATGATCTATGATGTAGAAGAACAACCTTACCCTTCTAACGACTCTGGTGTAGCTTTTCATAGTAGCTTTTAATAGATTGTAGCTCAAACCATTCAGAGTCTACAGATGTTTTTGTAAAAAAGACCCGGCCCCGGGCCCCTTCGAGATCCGCCCCTCGTCTCGCAAACAACACTCTAGCTCAGCCCCTGTCAATCACACAGACTAATGGTTGGATGCAGAATAAATAGATGAATCCAATGGTACAGAGGTCTGTAGCTCAAAACACACTATTTTTAAAAGGCACTGGTGTCATGGTAGGACTGTAGAACTAAATGGTCTAATTATGTTTCTGGCAGGAACGGACAGGGTCAGACTTAAATCCTCTTGTCGTCCATCCAGACAGTGATTGTGCGTGTGTGTCTGTTTACATCTTGATCGCCCTCCCACCTCTCGATCTGACGCAGACAGGCTGGGCACATGTATGCAGTCAAACATTCCACACGGGTGTAAAAGGACTGTCCATGCCTGGCACTGGAGAGCCGAAACAAGCCTTACTCCCTGCACTCTGCTCTCATGTTTTTGTTTTTTAAAGGGCAGACAGCATTTTGGGGCCAGGCGGTGATAGATGTGGGTGCCTCTGATCTCTCTCTGTGTCTATGTTGTGTTTAGTGTATAACTAACTACCTGTTGCTGGGACTGGAGGTTGATGAGAGAAGAGAATAACTGCTCAGAAATGTGTTGAGTTGAAGGTTATTTTGGGGACTTGAGTTGGGCAGGAGAAAGAGTGCAATAAATCAACAGACAGAGACAGGATGAGGGACATACATATCAAACATATTCTATGTCATCCACACCACACATGGCGTAATGATAGTGGTGGCCGGGTCAGATTAATGCAGGGGATCCTGCTCCTCAATGTTCAAAATACACCAGAGAGCATAATTTAGCCACAAAATAACTGGAAACACCAACATAAAGTGTCTTAATAGGGTGTTGGGCTACCACAAGCTGCCAGAACAGATTCAATGCACCTTGGCATAGATTCTACACCATAACATATACTTTGTATCCCTCATTTTGTTTCCTTTATTTGTGTCCTTTACTTTGGCAGTTACCGTTATGCCTACGGTCAGGGAAGGCTGCAAAATATTGAACATGTAGAACAGCTTGTTGTGTTGTGGCCATAGACATAATCCATAGAAGGGTTGTAGAACCTCTTACCTTAATTTCACTGTTAAACTCATGGGTACACTAGCAATGTCTGCCAGTCTTGACTTGAATGGGAACTGCCATTTACGGATTATATTTATATGGTTGGTTGCAGCTGTCAGTTGCCTTTTGCAAATTTTTAAAATACAATATAGGGAATAATGTACAGTTTAGAAAGCAAATGCCTACTGCTGAAAAGAGAAGACTAATCTGTCTGAAGAACCAATTTTGAGCAAACTGCAGCACTGTCTATAAAAGTAGCTCATTGTCATGACAAGCGCATCAGCCATCACCGGTGAGTTGCCAGGGAACTCTTTCATAGGAGGGCAAAAGGTCAGGTGCTTGGGCACTGGTTGAGCCCTATTTGTGCAAGTGCTGGTGTGGGGAAGGGGGAGCAAGGATTCTCAAAGGAATGGTTATCACATCTAGATCTTAGAAAACAACTGCCAAATGCAATCCCAGTTAACTTATTAGTACATACCTAAAGAGGTGTGTGTGTGTGTGTGTGTGTGGTGTGTGTGTGTGTGGTGTGTGTGTGTTGTCTTCCAGTCTGATCTTCAGATAAGGAGTAACATAATCAGAGGCATGGAGGTGAGAGGGTTCGTCGCACGCACTGAGGACATACACCGACTAGAGGACATCTCTCCTCTCCTTACCCATTCCTGGAGAGTGTGGGGGATTTTGTGTCTTGTATGAGAAACACAGCAGGGGGGCCTCTCTGCTGCTTGTGAGAGAAAGGGAGAGAAGGAGGGAGTGAGGGAGGGGAGAGTAGGGAGGGAGGGAGGGGAGGGAGGGAGAGTAGGGAGGGAGGGAGGAGAGTAGGGAGGGAGGGAGGGAGAGTAGGGAGGGAGGAGGGAGGGAGGAGGGAGGGAGGGAGGGAGGGAGGGAGGAGGGAGGGAGGGAGGGAGGGAGGGAGGGAGGGAGGGAATGTAAGAAGCAAGCTGTGATAGCAAACTTCATTCACTGAACCACATGCTCCTTTCTCATCTGTAGTCTGTTGAAGAGATACACATCCTCCACTTAGGATAAGTCACACACAGTTCCTGATCAGGCTGTGTAAACAGCGAACACCAGAAACAGGAAGCAGCTGAAGCCCGTCTCCTTGGTCTGTGAGGGTCACCATACCCTGCCCAGCCCTGGTCACACAGGCTTACTAAACCCTGAGGCACAGGAAACTGTATCAAAGTTACTGAGTGAATCCTCTCTTAGCCCCATCACCACTATATACTTCCACTCTCCTCCTCCTCCTCCTCCTCCTCTCCTCCTCCTCCTCCTCCTCCTCCTCCTCCTCCTCCTCCCTCCTCCTCCTCCCTCCATCCTCCCCTCCTCCTCTCCCCCTACTCCCACTCCTCCACACAACAGCTAGCTCCCATGGGTGACAATCAGCACCCTTCCACCACCCTTGGAACCCTCTGACTTTGCTGGGTTCTAAACTGGGAAGCCCAGAGGTGAGACTCCCACTTCTGTATGAAGCCTACAGCAGCAACAGCAACAGCAGCGGAGCCGGATGGAAGGATGTTTTGTTTTCTGTGTTCTTCTAGTGGAGGGAGCTGAGGGAGGATGTGGGGATGGTGGGGACCTTGTTTTGTGATGGGGGAGGGGTGGTGTTCTATGTTCTATTTCTGTCTCATACAGACTGCAGGACAAGGTCTCTCTCTGAAGATGGGGGTTGGGGCTGAGAATCCCACCAGGTTAGAGGAAGAATGTATGATATGTTATGAGAAAGATTACAAGCTTTTTACCACACACACACACACACACACACCACACACACACACAACACACACACACACACACACACACACACACACACACACACACACACACACACACACACACACACACACACACACACACACACACACACCACACACACACACACACACACACACACACACACAACACTTAGTCATTTAACTATAGCTACATGTACATATTACTTCAATAACTTCGACTAACCGGTTCCCCCCGCACATTGACTCTGTACTGGTACTCCCTGTATATAGCCTCGCTACTGTTATTTTTTATGTTATTTTACAGCTTTTATTTTTTTTCTTATCTATTGTTTACCTAACACTTATTTTTCTTACAACTGCATTGTTGGTTAGGGCTTGTAAGTAAGCATTTCACTGTAAGATTTACACCTGTTGTATTGTTCAGAATATGTTTTGATTTGATTTTGAGATAATGTGTCGTACTCTATCTGTAAGCCTGTGGAGGAAGGTCTGGTGTACAATATGTATCTACTGTAATCTGCGGTAACTCTCTCTCTCTCTCTCTCTCTCTCTCTCTCTCTCTCTCTCTCTCTCTCTCTCTCTCTCTCATCTCTCTCTCTCTCTCTCTCTCTCTCTCTCTCTCTCTCTCTCTCTCTCACTCTCTCGCTCTCTTCTCTCTCATTG